>JAQIXG010002640.1:0-17091 GCA_034700105.1 Oconnorella tubifera | reverse complement strand
TATTCATTAATACAAGTTTAGAACTTGCCACTGAATTATGTAATGCATTGCTATTCCCGTTGTTTCATAATTTATTACTTATTATACGCGTATGATAAATATAATAATTATTATAATTATATAAGTGCATTTTAAGTCTTTATTCTTATATTTTAACTGGGATTAAATAACTTTTATGCTAATTCTAACTCTAATTCAAATCCAAACGCTAATCCGAAAAGTTCTTAAATTTCAATTGAAAATCGTTAATACAATGTTGTAAAAAAGCATAAGTATACATCATTCTGACTAGTTGATAAAATTTCATTGCTATATCCCATTATATATCGTAGACGTTTCAACAAGAAACTCCAGCAAAACAACAAATACTTTATGCCATTATTGGAGACGGACGTCTGATGATAGAAAATGGTGAGATAGGAAATCATTCTGACTTTGAAAGAAGACTGAAGCTTCTCATCGACCAGTGGCTGGGTATAATCAAGCGCGTTAATCAACGCAAGGGTATGGTAGATAACGCCTTGGCTTTGTGGTTGACTTATGGTGAGCAGTATGAGAGACTGAGGGGAGCACTGGATGGATTAAAGGAGGGGGTTGATGAGCATAAAGTAGCAACAACAACATCGGTGGATGGCATCAAGCAGACGATTGATAAACTTAAGGTAAAGTTGTGTTTTTTAATTTTATTCTTAATTTTTTATTGAAGTTACAATAATTATGTGTATTGCGCTAAATTAGTTCTGTTTTCATGTTGTTTTGTTTATCGTTACATTTTTATTTAATGCAGGAAAAATGCTAAAAGTATGAAATACAAATGCTTTTTGTAGCATTCGGATTATCATCTTCAATTCAATTGAAATTATATTTCCTCTTCCTCGTTTAAAAAGAATATTTATACAAACGAGATTTAAATGTTTTTTACTTAAATGTAATTTAAGTACTTCTCTCTGAACAGGCATCTAAAACAGATCTTGCATTCACTGATCCTATCTACATAAAAGTTCAATCATACTCAACCCTCTTACTCCCTACTGCAAGTAAAGAGGAGGCCAGTAAACTATCCAATGATCTCAGAACTCTGCAGGATGATAAAACTAATCTAGACGCACAAATAGACGATGAGATCAAGAGATTGGAGAGCGTTATTGCATTATGTGATGGCAATCAGTTAGAGTTAGACGAATGTTTTGCTTGGTTAAAGGATTGCAAGAAATGTCTTGCGTCAGAGTTACCAACAGAATATGATGCTTTACTGGAAGAAGCTAATAAACTGAAGGTTCTGATTTTTGTAATGCTTTTTGGGGAGTTTATTTTATAAAGTTTCTAAGTGCTATGATCTAAATTCTATTTTGGCAATCGTTTTGCAGTTGCATTGTCACTTATCAGTAATCTTTTACTGCGTTTGATTTATAAATATTACGTAAGCTTGTACAATTTAATCTCGATTTCTTTATAGTATGTAATGAGTTAATTTACTGTGATAGTAGTCAACGATCGGTTACCTTATATTTTTATTTTTTTCAAAGTCAGTCATATGGCTCAGAAAGTTATTAACCGATGACATATTTGATCATAATTCTTCACAGTATTTTCAGAAAAAGATATAACTAGTAAAGTCTACTCAAAATCTCTGAATCCAGATAGTTCTATAATATTTTTACCAGCTAATGATATTGTTCTTGTGACAATATCTCAGTTTAATATTATTTATCACAGATTATCCTATTTTTATAAATATTCTTTTTATACTTTCATTTCATTCTAGACCATCGAGGCTACCCTATCCCCTGACAATGACAGATTCACTAAGATAACAACTGACACTGATAAACTTTCAAAACTGATCAGTTCAGAAGACTCTCTGGCTATAAAGCAACGTCTAGATCTGCTTAGAAAGCAGCTGAGTGAGATAGCTAAGCAGGTCACGGCCCGTAGGCAGACAGCTGATGACAGGCTGAAGAGATGGCTTGACTTTGATGAGAGGTACAAGCAGCTGGAGGGACATTTTAAGAAAGCAGAGGAAAAGATATTTGCTGCGGATAAAATGAATATAGAAGACTTGATAGCAGCGATTAAAGATGTAAGATTTAAAAGATACTTCATTGTTTTTGTATTGTTATAATTGTTTTTATTTATGTTTTAGTATTATTTTGTATCATCATTATTTTGATCATTATTAGTGTCTCTGATTTTATTTATAATTTATAGTAATTAGAGGTCCATGATATTATTTTTATTTTATTATCGAGGATTTAAATGTTTAAGTTATAATGCTGATAACGAATATAATTTTATTTAACAAGCTTACTTAAAATATTAAAATTAAATTAATTGTTCTTTTTAATCATTACATTGTTATTCTACACAACTTTTAGTATTGAATCAAAACAGAACAGTATGAACTTTCAGTTCAATAATATTTTCTATTTTATGTATTATTTAAAAGGAATGTGCAAAGGAAATAAATGGACTTGAGAAAGAGAAGAAGGACTTTGATAAGATTGGTGTTGAGCTGAGAAGTCAATGTCACGACGTTCGTGCAAGCGATGTGGATCATAAACTGAAAGTTGTCAATGAACAGTGGAACAAATTAAACAACAATGTCAAATCAAGGTATGCCTGCATTAAAAAGAGAAATTTCTTTTGTTCTGATTCGCAATTGAATACAAAATTATAGAGGCTGATCTGATTCTATGCAAATAAAATTCAAACTTAATTATGAGATTTCGACAAATTAGTTTCTGTAAATTTGTTTGTATAAAATAAATATGTAGGCTGTAATTAGATTTCAGTGTAATTGGATACGAATGTAAAATTACGTATAATTTTACTTTAAAGTCAAAAAATAAACATCAATTTGAAAGATTATGTGAAATTCGTAACAAATCATATTTCACTATAACATACATTGAGCCTTTTATTGAAAATTCTAAATTATACGCCTTTTTCAAGAAAGAAGAATATCCTATATATCGAGTTTAAACTTATTTTAAAGTAAATTTTTGGTAGATTAAAGAAGTTAACAGACACTCTGAGTATTATAAAACAATTGGAGCAAAATGTTCAAGATCTGCGCAAGTGGTTACAACAGACAGAAACTCATCTCTCCACACCTATTGTATTCCAGAAAGCTGACAGTTCTGATGTCAAACAACATCTAAAGAGATATCAGGTAGCATTCCAGCTAAAGGTTAACAGTATTTGTAAATGATGTTAAAGATAATTCATTAGTAGTAAATAAGTTAAGGCTATAATGATTAGAGTACTTTTCACGTAGGATCTAGTGATTGAGGTTATAATTTCAGAATGATGTATTTGCTGATATATGTTAAATTGTACATCATATATTATTAGTAACGTTTTAGAAAAGGATTATTAGTATCGTTAATTCAATAACAGTGTCTTTAAAATAATATATTTTAAGAAAACTTCTTTCTTTGATTTTTATTGTGAAAATCTCCATTTCATTATATTTTTTTTATTATGATAAATCTTATTGTTTAATAATATAATGCTAAAGAGCCACGAATACAATATTTATTATATTTCTGTCAATTATTTATGCTTTGTTATAACAGGAAGTAATAAAAGATATAGACAAACACAATCTACCCGTAGCTTCTGTCCTTGGCCTCTGTGACACACTCATGAAGGACGTGGACGCTTGTCCTACTGAGACTGAGGCCTTGACCTTGCGACAGGCCAAAGATGTTCTAGAACAAAGATGGAAGAATATCGCAAAGTTGTCTGCAAAGAGAAAACTTTTGTAAGAATTCTTCTCGCAGCCTTTTTGTGTAAAAATAGAAGTTTAGATAATAGGTTTAATATTATCTATGAATTTGAATTCTATTTGGATTATGTTTACTTATTTCTAAGAAGTTTTTGACTGATTACATTTAATATTGTCCCCTGTTATAATAAGCAATTATTTATTAATGATTTTAATATGAGACAAAAATCTGCTGCTTGTAATATTTGATTATACATTTTGCATAATATTTTGAAAAAACATACGTATTTCTTTATATGACATATGTATAATGATATACATGCTCTACTGACATATTTTCTTCAGTTAGTTTGTTTCTGACAGCTTGGATGACACTGTGCCACTGTGGCAGAAGTTTGGCTCTGACTCTCAGACAGTCAGTCGCTGGCTGACATCAGCTGAGAAGCATATAAATGACCCAACGACGAGAGAAGCTACTTTTAGCGACATGAGAAAGGAATGCAATCGTATCAAGGTGATTTTATATAATTTAAAGAATTGCACACCTTTTATTTGTTGAAAATTTTTATATAAATGTGGAAACATTGGGTTTAAATTGTTCATTTGGTTGTTTAAATACTAATATCTAAAGTGAAATTTTCTTGTAATATTTGTTATAAGTAATACTGTTTCTATATTACATTCTGTATCGTAAAGACAATGATAGAGCCTTCTTGTCAATGCATATTTATTTTTGAGCAAGAGTATCAAAAAAAGAATAGTAATATTAATGTAATTGAATAAATCAATGAACATAAATGAATAAATCAATCGGTATAATTATAACTAGTTGGTTTAAAATTTTTCGTATTACAACATTTAACTTCACATTTATTCAATTAATTAATAAAATGGGTAAATTAACTCAATAATTCAATAAACAATATCCAACTTTCTGCGTTATTTTTATCAGAATTTTCAGCAATCTCTCGAAGCTGAACGCGGTGAATTGGAACAACTTAACCGATCCTACTGTAAACTTGCACGTGAAGGCCGAACGGATACTAACGGTACACTGAAATATTCAATAGATGATGTAAACACGAGGTGGGATAAGTTAAATGCCAGAGCCACAGCGATTGTGAGACGATTGGGGCATATCATTGCTGTGAAGGATGACTTTGATGCTAACAGATTGGCTTTGATTATATGGCTGGCCGGGTTGGCTGATGCTTTGACTGATTGTGATAAACTTGATGCTGCTTCTTGTGGTAACGTTGTCAAGGTGCGTATTGTTGAAAGCGGTAGCATTGATTTGTTTTTGTATTACGAATGATATTATTGATGTACGTAATGTTATCTGTATTATTGGTTGTACTCTTTATTTGGAATGGATAGGAACATTTATTTTATATTAGTAAGCATAGTTTGCTAAAAAGCCAACTGATTGACATATAGCTGTAGTTTATTTATCAAGGTTTGAAGTAATTGATTCGATTGTTTTGTATTTAATTAAAATTATTGAGCTTATAAAAGGTGTCTGTATGTAAAATTTTATCTTTCAAGTAAACCATTATTTCCATGTTAAAGATGTTGACTCTATAATCTTCTAGGCAGTTCGTGCAGAATTGGACACAAATGCTCCGAGACTGTCGTACATTGATAAAGCTTCTGATTATTTGCTACAAAAATGTGAACCATCGGATGCCACACAGACAGATCAGGAAGTCGATGAGTTTCACTTGTTATTAGACAGTGTCATAGATAGGCTTGAGAGACTGGAAAAACAACAACCGACAAGCAAACAGAAAATTTTGGTGCGTTTTCTTTTATTGTTGCTGTGGTCGGAAGATTGTGGTGTTGATTTGACGAATTAGTTTTATTTATTTTGCAATTATATAAATAAACTGCGGTGCCTGAATTATATATAACTATACTTAGTATTCAAAGTTGAATATATTTATATTTTATTGTATTTGGATGTTGCGGAATCATTTATTTTAATTTAACAATAAATAAGTTGAGATTTATGTCTTTTTAATTTTGTTGCAGCATGATAGTACGGAAGATGAAGACGCTATTCGTCGACTAGAGAATCAGATAGAAGCCAACATGAGAGCAACAGCCAATCAGCTCGAAGCTGCGGTATGTTAGTTTAACTTTATTAGCCAATAGAAAGTCAAGAAAATATTAATCATTATTCTTGTTTTAATACGATGTTATTATTTGATTTAATTTATTATTTTATTTAAATTAAATTGTTGATATTTGTTTTGTATGCAGGTTGGTCGGGTGGACAGTAATTACGATAAACGTCTCAGTGACCCCTCTGACCCTGAAGGGAGGAGCGGGGGAGTCCCAGGGAGGAATAAAAGATCAGCCCAGAGGCTAAAGAAGCCCCCCACTGCAGCTCCACAACGGCCCCAATTGTTTTGTAAGTTGTCAGTCATAAAAATTGTTATATTTTATTTCTAATGTCTTAATTAATGTTTTAATGTGCAAATTAAGAATATTTCTAAATGTCTGAATATTAACTATAATTCAGTTTTGCAGAAAATGTTATCTTTCTACGATTTCTTGATTATTCTTTTTCATTAAATAAATTGCTATATTGAATATTATCGAATTTTCGTTAGTTTAAGTGTCACTTTTCTGTGTGTAGCTCATTCCCAGCCAGACCTGGGTAACATTGAGTTGGACTTGCGTCAACTTGAAGAATGGCTTGAAGGAGCTGAGTCATTACTCGGATCATTCAAAGTCATCCCAGAAGACTTGAGACAGTTTGAACAGCGAGTCAAAGAACATAAAGTAAGTCTTTTTTTTGATTGATGCTAATAAATGCTTATAAATCTCTTATGTATTGTTGCTTCTTAAAATGTTACTTTTTGTTTTACTGGGGATCATCTACCGATGCCTTCGTTAATTTTGAAAGAATATTCATTTAGAAAACTCTATTAAAACCAAATGTTTAGTATTAATTTTCTTTTAGTTTATCAGTTTTGTTTACTTCTCATATATTTAACTAGATTATTTTGATTGAATATCAATCTCACAGTATATAAAGTAAATCATTGTCTATCACTAATTCTATTGTTTTCTTTGTAAATCTGTTTTTGTATCTCTAAGTATATAATAAATATGTTAAAAGTCAACATTCTAATTGACATTAAAATACAAACAGAAACTTGTACATCCAAATAAAGATACAAGCAAAAACTTATACATCAGAATGTTTTTTCCACATTTCAGCAACTGGTGAGTGGCATTGAAGACTGGAAATCAAGAGTGGGAGAGATCAGGAGCTGTATGACCGGCCTTGTCCAACAGACCCAGGGATCTGAGCAACTCTGTGACAGGATCTCCTCTGCCACCACGCGCTTTGAGGCGGTGTGTCGACGGGCAGCCGACTGGAAGTGTCAACTGGAGAGCTCACTCCAACAACAGTTTCTGGAGAACGTTGATGATCTCGCGTCGTGGTTGGATGATGCGAGGGAAGAACTTTTGAGTTTGGAGCCGAATCAGCCAATAGGGGATGACGTTACATTGAGTGAGATTGAGGCTAAGAGTAATCAGTTATCGGTGAGTTGCGTTTGTATTAATGTTGAATTTGAATTGATTTAAAATTAAAATGTAATTTTAGTATTATTACTAGTTGAAAAATTGTGGGAAATGCATAACTGAACGCTACTTGAAACCCAAATCTCAACATAACCCATTTGGGTTGTGTCTAACTATCATTTGATGAATTTGTACTGACTTGTATTTATTAAATTGTATTTGTATTGATTATAAATATTTGAATAAAAAAATAAAGTGAAGTTGTGGTCATTTCAAAATCTTATCAAGTTTGACTGTACATCTATTAAGTTGACTTATAAAAGTATTTATCTACATAGGAGATCACGTGTGATTGTCAAGAAATGCAAGCGATGTTGAACAGCTTCCGTGACGTTGCCGACTACTTACTTCTCAGTTCTGACGTAGTTGGTGACGTTGAAGACAATCGCGCTCGTATGGATGTGATGTCATCAGATGTAGCGTCTCTTCTGCAAGCGTGTGACGACTACAAAGCCGTACTTGATAGTTACGCTGCGAGGCATCCTAATGCTGAGGTTTTTTTTATTTCTTTATTTTTTGATTTCCCGGTTTTCCTGTCTCAGTTGATGGTCTGTCCTCACTGCTTGGGTGCAGCATGTGTGGTCTTTCTTGATGCTGAGGGACATCTACGACATCATCCCTCGACGGTTAAACAGACGTTAAACTTTTATTGATATTGATTGATATTTATCTACATTTTCGGTCGTTGTTTATGTTTGTAATCTTGATCTTGCATAAGAAGTTCTATTTATTTGTTTATTGATAATGTTTATATATAATGCAAGATGTTTAATAATGTAATAATACTAAGTCTTAGTGAAATAGATAGATGTAGCATTAAATTTGACATGAATTTAATTTACTTCTTGTGTTGTTTTCCAATATCTTCAATTTATTTTTGAAAATTTTATATTATATATATATATATTATAGTGTTTTATTATATATATATTATAGTGTTGATATTATTTTCATGATAGCTATTTGGGAAGTATTTATTTACTTACTAAATTCATTAAAGAATTTACATCGTAATTAAGATAATGATGATGATAATGATGATATATATTTGTATATACAGAGTGAAAGTGACGGGTATTTTTCACGAGCATCTTCACTGCGTGGTAACACAAACCCTCGTGGCATTTCTAAACAGGTTCATTTCAATTTTAGACACCTTTTTAATTCGTACATTTTATTGTATTAATTTATTTATGAAAAAGGTGTTAGATATTAGATATCATCATTCAATAATGTTAATCATCAATATCATCATTCAGGAAACTTTATTTAATTTAGTTGCTTTGTGGGTGCACAATTGGAGGATTGAAATTCTTTGAAATTTCTGAAAGCAATGATATAAATGAACTGAAGATTTTTTTTTATAATCACAAAAAATGAATCAAACGAACTCTTGCAGTTTTCTTTCTATAAATTATTTCTGCAATTTAACAATCATAGATTACTGCATGTAATCAATTTTTAAGATCTTTGTTTTTCTGCACTGTAATTTTCAATCTAATTTAGATTTTATTGTAGGTAAAGCGCAAATAAAGCATTTCTGGTTATAAATTTAATAGAAGCTCAATTCAAACAAGTCATGTTGTGAAACAATTATGCTATTTATAAATTGTCGTTTTTGATATTTAATTACATCATAACTTTTGCATTGAACAACTACTTGTATGTTAAAGGCTCGTTTCGACGCTAGACAGCGCCACAGGGCGGCCCTACGGCTTCGGTATAAGAGTTTTTATTCAATATATTTCGATCTATGCCTGGGCTGTGGTGTTTTTTGTTTTAATTGCACGTATTATGCATGGCCTTTAAGTTAAATGTTTAGTTACATGGGATAGAAGATGGCTTACATATTCACGCATGTTTTGTAGTATTTGTTAATATTCTTGACAATATTTAGTTATTGTATTATTTTTTATTGGTCGTTAGTATATTTTTGGTTACATTATTCACGGGTCACTTGGTTATTAGATTTTACTTTACAGGGATATTTCTTTTTGGTATTATTGTATTTAGACCTTTACTTGCTTCATATTTTATTTTGCTATATTAATGCGATCTCATTGTACATTACATTTCACTCTATTCAGTTTTACTCATTTATTTACTCTATTATCTAGTAGTATTTTTTGGTTATGGTATTGTTATGTTCAAATGTATTATCAGTCTTACTTATTTAGCATTTGTCTGCTTGTACAGCATGCACACTATTTATGAAATAACGCATAAACAATATATAAACACAGTTGTGTAAAAATAAGCGTAAATATGTCATAGTTGCAGTTCCAGCATGTTACTTAATAAAGATAAGTAGACCCCGCAATTATAAAGTATTTAAGTCAATCATAATTACAAAGTAATTAAATCAATCATAATTATAAAGTGTTTAAGTCAATCATAATTACAAAGTAATTAAGTCAATCATAATTATAAAGTATTTAAGTCAATCATAATTACAAAGTAATTAAGTCAATCATAATTATAAAGTGTTTAAGTCAATCATAATTATAATTGACTAATTACATTACAATTAATTCTGAAATAAAACATAATTTATATGACTAACAATGAGCGGCGTTTAGTCAACTGTTACGTACAGTATTATGGAGCTTTCATTTTAGTTCAATTTCTTGTGTAGATAAAGAAAACATTTTTTTGCATGTCTCATTAGTTATTTTGATATTGTTGTTCATCTTTTATTGGGGTAAATAATATTATTGTAATACTATTGTTCAGCTCTCTGTGATGAGCGGATTAGATGAAACAACTCGATAAGTTTGAATTTAATTTTATTGATGTAATTAATTTAATTAGTATATTTAAAGTACGTACACGTAAAAGGCTATGAGGAATATATAATGTTAGAGAGGTTTTCAGGATCTTAGAATGCTATAACTATACTGATATACATATGTTTAAAAGTGAATCAAAATTTAATTTTAAATCACATATTGAACATTAGTCATATAATACAAAATCAAGTTTCTTAAACATTTTCCAGTTAATTTACTTTTTACACATTTTGCAACAATCCAAATCTATTTATATAAAATTGAATTTCTCATTTTATCATTGCAGTAAACCAGTAGCAAGCCAGCCCGGTGACTTAACAGCTGATAAAGAACATGACCCAAGATCTCGCCTTAGTCTGCTAGCTCGTGCCTGCAGGGCTGCTGTGCCCATACAGGCCCTGATGATGCTGTTACTTGGTGTAGCCTCCCTCGTTCCTATTTGTGAAGAAAACTGTATAAGTACAATCTTAGATACCCTAACTTTTCCAAACGGTCCGCCCCCTATGTAGAACAATGCATCTAGATTTTATAGCTGAGCTTCCGCGCTATTTTGTGGTGTTTATATTTAATGAGCTTTTAATCGGCATTAAGATCATCATTATAGAATTATTACTTTATAAATTGATTTTTTTCATATAATAATATTCACACAATGAAAATAAAACTGAAACTAGCACTCGGAAAGATGGAACTTTATGAACTTTGAACTTGCAAAATATCCTATTTTAGTTGTAGGGACACATTTTTATTGATAATTGAGATAATTAGTAAAAAATATTACAGGTTAAATAAATATATCTATTATGCCACACAATAACACTTGCCATGTGGTCAGAATGGTGCTAAATACCAAGTTGTATGGTATAATCGGTTTCAAATTTCCTTATGCACTCTTATTAATTTGATTACTGTAGTTATCGAATCATTTAGGCTTACACAATATATGTAATTTAAATAAAAATATTTATGTTAAATATTCAAACTTTGATATCAAATGCTACATTTTTGTGTTAATTATGATTACTCAAGTATTTCATTTGCTTTTATATCGCTTTAGAATAATGGCTTATTAAGTTGGACGCATTCGGTAATGTATATTGATTATGTATTCTTTCTGTACAGATTCGGTGTGTTCTGAAAACAAAGCTATTTTATTTATCTTATTTAAAATGTCTTTAATTTAAAGATCGATCAAGAAAATAGAACTTAAAAAAGTATCTTAAGTATGTCCACGCAATTGAATTGTGTGAATGTATAAACTGATTGAGCCTCAGAATTTAGGCCTAGCTTTCAGTTAAATCTGTTTGCTACAATATAATATAATATACCATTATTAAGTTTATTAAGTAAGCTTGCCATATGAATAAATCAAGATTGATTCTCTGTAGAATCGTTTCATTATAGCAATGTTTTTGATGTGCACTGTTTTTTAAATGTATACATTTCTTTCATGTTTATATTACGGACTAGATTTCATTAAAAATGAATTTGTTTCGTTTTTTACTAGTTTTTTATTGCTCCAACATTTTATAATTAGGAAAGTTAAAGTTGTAAACATGTAACCTATTAAACTCGATTAAACTTTCTTATAAATATTTCAACTCAATTTAATACAACAGTTAGTTATTTTATGATAATTGACGAGTCAAATCCAGTCAGCTGCACAAAACAAAATAAATCAGATTTATTTTATTGAATATTAGAACTGAGAACAAATAATCTTCAACTAAAAAAAACAGTTTCACAAAATAGCTCAGTTATTCGTCTCTCATAGCTGGCTGCAGCCTACTAGGCAGTTAATACCATGCAAGCCCAAATAAGGCTACTGCATAACTAGGCTACTTCCCTAACTAAGCTATGACCTAATTATGCATCACCTAACTAAGCCACTAGAGCCAAACTAGGCTGCTGCCCAACTATGCATAGCCTAACTTGGCCACTAGAACCTAAGTAGACTGCTGCCCAACTATACATAGCCTAACTAGGCCACTAGAGCCTAACTAGGCTGCAGCCCAATTATTCATAGTCTAACTAGGCTACTGCCTAACTAGGCGTAGTAGTTGAGACTGGCTTTCTTCTTGGCCTGTACTTCTAAGATGGCGTCCATGTAGTCCTCGTGTACAAGTTCTGTACCACCGCGTCTCAATGCTATCATACCCTGGTACAATATACAAATAACTTACTAGAGCATTCATTACATTGTACATTATACAAATAACTTACTAGTGCAATCATTACCTGGTATATTAAGACAGAAATCAAGTAAACGAACAAAAACATAAACAAATAAACAAGAAAGTAAGAAAACAATAGGTAAAAACAAATAAACAATAAATTAAACAAGCAAAGTAAACAAACAGTAAAGCTAAAGGCAGTAAACGCACTAACCGCTTCCACACACACAGCCTTGCACTGCGCTCCATTGAAGTCATCCGTGCATCTCGCTAGCTCTTCAAAGTTAACATCAGCGCTAAAATACACGACACTTTATTAAATCCTGCTTAAAATCTTTAATGTTATATTAATAATAAAGAAAAATATGTAGCTTTTTATGTTGTAAAACTAATGTTAAGTCTATTTAGGTTAAATTTCATGTCAATATCAAGATTTAAAACCCTTCATGTTATCACAAGAAAGAAAGTATCTAAAAACATTAGGACATTTGAAAATAATTCAACATAAAACCTCGAGAATGACGAGAAGTATTCGGTAAACTTATTTTCATCTCCAGAAACTAATTCGCAACTAAAATTTTCACATTTTTGATATTTTTCATTTACAAATGTAAATGGCCACTAGATGTAAATGTAAATGAAGAATTTTTCAAGCTGGAAAAGTTAATAGAATTGTTTGCAATGATGGTAACACACCAGCGTACAACAGGATAAAAAGCAGGAAAGATTTAACAACGTATTAACAATCATACATACTTGACGTTCATTTTGCGTGAATGTATTTGCATAATTCGAGCTCTGGCCTCTTCATTGGGTGCAGGGAACTCTATCTTCCTATCCAGACGACCTGATCTCAACAAAGCTGGATCTAGAATATCTACTCTGTTTGTTGCTGCTATCACCTGCAATAGAATTTAATTGCTCGTTCAAAATGAAATTTTGAAAGTGAAACAAACTGTATTTCTTAAGTGACTATTGTTTTCTAAAAACACTTATCAGGATTGCCTAACTTTGACCACATCAATCTAGCCTATCTGTACAAAATAATTTGATAGATAATGTACAACATCTATCAAATACTCCATGAAACAATCTATCAGATAATACGGTACACTTGTCATATTTTGATATGACAATATCAAAATAAATACATCTAAATTTAAATATAATATGTTATAAATATCCATATCTAAATAAAATTTTAAATATCTATGTCTAAATTTAAATATAATATCTATCAATTAATTATCTATATATCTAAATTTAAATATCTATCAGTGAAAATATCTTTAAATATCTATCAAATTATGATAATTAACCTTGATATCATGATTGGATTGGAATCCATCTAACTGATTCAGTAGCTCTAACATAGTCCTCTGTACTTCTCTGTCTCCAGCTTTCTCACTGTCAAATCTCTTTGTTCCTATTATTCAACATAAAAAACATTAAAATGTTTAATTCTAATAAATCACATAAATTCAACAAAAGCAAAATACCAAAAAATAAATTATAAAATAAACCCAAACAACCATACATATAATTTACACATTCACAATTAATATGAAATATTCGATTTCAAACTGAAATTTAATACTTCCAAGAAGACGCAATAAAAAGGTGTTTATTTTAAATCAAAAATGTTATAAATGTTACCAATTGCGTCAAGTTCGTCGATAAAAATAATAGCGGGAGCTTTTTCTTTAGCCAATGAGAAAGCGTCTCTCACCAGCTTAGCTCCATCACCTATAAACATCTGAACCAACTGTGGGCCGGCCAACTTTAGGAAAGTTGACTTGGTTTGGGCCGCGCATGCACGGGCCAGCAGGGTCTTGCCAGTACCGGGTGGGCCGTATAATAGGACCCCTGGAAAATATAAAAAAATTAAATTAAAGCATGTAACAAAGCATTACAATGATGAAAAGAAACAGAATTCCAATCATATAGCTTAATGTTGAGAGTAGA
Organism: Oconnorella tubifera; assembly: GCA_034700105.1. Classification (NCBI taxonomy): domain Eukaryota; kingdom Metazoa; phylum Annelida; class Clitellata; order Enchytraeida; family Enchytraeidae; genus Oconnorella; species Oconnorella tubifera. The sequence goes on along the minus strand of JAQIXG010002640.1, from coordinate 2,836 downwards.
AACGCATGTATAGATGATGATGTATATCTTAACCTAATGTATATCTTAAAACTATTAATACTAAGTAGTATTAATATACATTACAATTAATATAATATCAGTATCAGGAAAGACCACACATGATCCAACCAAGCAGTGAGGACAAACGATCAACTGAGAGAGGAATTACAGAAGCTCTCACCTTTGGGTGGTTGAATGCCAAGAGCTACAAATCTTTCTCTGTGTGTCATTGGAAGTACAACAGCTTCTATCAACTACACATTAATGCACACATACATTAAACTACACATACATACACACATACATACACACATACATACACACATACATTGAAATACATAATCAACAAAGAAACATAACACACTCAATTTCATTTTTCAAAGAAAACTTTAGTAATACATAATCAGAAAACAGGATAAACTATCAATGGAAAGATCTAGCTTATTTATATCAAACACGATATCTTTCAATTAACGCGGTACGAAAAACATTAAATTACCAATGACAATGTAACAAATTAACAAAATGACATTATAGCTCATTGCAAAAAGAAATATTTCACAGCAAAAAGCTAATTATTAACCCTTATGTATCAAATATAATCTCTGCACCTTCTTTTTCACGCGCTTCATTAACATTAATCCAGTTTAGCGTAATAATAATTATACTAATAATTTTATAACAATAACGATTAATTACAAAATATATATAACTCTCGTTACCTCTATCATAAAAAAATCTTTACAATTAGTATTTATTGAAAATTACGCGTGATAAAAAAGGTATTTTTTTCTACCTCTTGTATTTGTTTATCCAGTCCACCTATATCTCCATATTGTTCTGTAGGTCTTTCATCTACTTCCATCGCTTTAACGCGAGAATCATACCTGGAAATAATAAATGAAGAGTTAGTTAACACATAACTACAAGTAATACATAGTATTAGTTACTACATAACTACATATCTGATAATAACATGTAGTATTAGTTACTACATACCTCAATTACTATAAAAAGTGAATTAATACAGAGATATAAATAAAAGAATACTAGCATATTATTCATATCTATAAATAACAGATTAAACTGCTATTACTCAAAACAACATAAAACAAAAACATAGCTATAAAAAACAGACATCATTATACATTAAAAGCAAACCTCAAATTAAAACAAAATAAAATAATTCTAGCATCAAATAATACACTACTCGACAGCATTAAATATTTATTCCGGTAAAATGATAACATCAACTAAATAGATAAGTTGTTAAATTTCAATAATGGTTTTTTGATGAAATAACTGTTTGAAAAACGTCATGAGTATATAAAGATTACGAATAAAATTGCACTCACTCTTGTGGAAGAGTTTCCAAGATCAAATACGAATCTTTATTGACACCCTAATAAAGCAAACAATTTAAACTATAAAACTGTCACAGTCGTACTTATCTAAATCTACATTGACCAAATATCATTTTAAGTTAACTATTTTGATACATAATTATTGACCATTGTTTAAATATTATAAAATTATTATTTTATATATTATAAAATTTAATTGACAGCATCTAATAGAATTTTTGTGCTGATGTGCCGTTAAGAAACAAACAACTAAATAAATCTTCAATCTGATTAAACTTTCAAATCCCAAATGCTACAAATGATGTAATAAATTTAACATATAATTTATATTTCAAAATAGCATTGAACTCTTTTCGTATAATATTAATGAAAGAGAATATTAAAGAAATGAATATAAATAGAACTTGCAACAAGATCGGCGGGTTTTAGCTGTTCAGCATCAACCAATCCAATGACTGGAAGAAAATACGTCTACAAACAAGCACATTTCTATTGTATATATATAACAAACATATTGTACACAAATACGTTTCTATTGCATATAAAAGAACACTGCTTATATTGTAATACAACTCTAAGACTAGATTCAAACCTGTATTCGTTATAAATCTATTACTGAACCTAGTATTAAAGCGCAAGATAAAAGTCTATTATTATTTATTATTACATTCCCTCTGTCTACCTGTCTAGTTGATGTTTTAATGACGGCACACTTTCCTTTACGTTGTGAGTCCAAGTCAATATTGGCTCCCTCCTCCTCTGCCTGGTCCTGTGGATCTACATCCAACAGCTACACACACAAACAACATCACAATTACATATTATATAATATAATATAACATTCAATATTTATCAATTCTGAAAATGCTCGTGGTAAAGTCCCTTGATGGTAAAAAATACACTAAATTTTAAGAGTTATACAAAGTGATATATAATATCAATAGTTGTGAAATAAGCCAAAAAATCATTAAAATAAAGCAACGTTTCACCTCAATGACATTAGAGACCAGATAGGGTAAAGTTTTGTTAACTTTGATCTTCTCTGTGTTCTCTTTTATCTTTTCTTTCTGAGTCTGTAGATCATGAGATATTCGCATCACGTCTGAACGCATTATCTGAGCATTCGTAATTCAATATCAATTTAAATTCAATAAAACAAGTATTACCGCGTTATGTATCACAGAATTCTGTATCGCTCACAATATTCACGCACAATAACAAAGTAAAGCGTTACTAATATATCTATTAAATGAAAATATAAAGTTTAAAATAAGTTTAGAAGAATATAAAATCTAAGTATAACCATTTATGAGGGGTAAGTAAGTCCCAAATCCATACAGCAAAATAAATAATTATCATATCAGTGTTCAATTAACATTTTTTTGTTCATTAGATATAGTACTAGAAGTGTATTAACAGATATTTCATTCAAATGCTACAGTCACTTGTTACTTTTCAACATAATCTCCATG
>JAQIXG010002639.1:0-17096 GCA_034700105.1 Oconnorella tubifera | reverse complement strand
ATTTATTTACTTAATATATTTTATAATATATTGTAGTATCATACCTGCGACAGAACATAAAATTAAATATGTTAACTATATCAATGAGTGATTAACAATAAAAAATTGAAGAAAGTAAAATACTAAAAAAAGCATTGCTTACGGCATTTTCAGTCGTTGTTTTTGAATGTCATCTTTTAGACCAATACTGTATAATGCAAACTTCTCATATCCCACAAATGTAATGTCAAGACCATGCTTACTCTATATATACATAGCATCATATTTACTATAGTCATTTAATGAACATTACACTATATATATATATAGATTTTGAAATTTTTAGAATTTTGATATATTACTTTTTTAAAGTTATAAAAAACTCTTAAGGATAAAATCTTTTAAAGGCAATAGTCATTTAATATATGTACTTTTTTCAAAAGAATTTCATATAGAAACATAAGCAAAATTTAAGACAAAGTGACAATCTTAAAGTATAGAACTAGTTTAACCCGCATACCTTTAAGATATCAATCATTTCTTGAAGTGTTATATCACCATCAATGTTAAATCGGCTCCATATGGTAAATTCCACATTATTGTACTGAAATGTCAATCGAAATTATTAATCTTAGTACTTGAGTTTTGATTTAAAGTTGAAAAACAGAAATAATGCATCAATATAAGAGATTATGTAAAGTGAGTTGCATTCCTAATGACAATAAATATAAACTTCATGATAATTAAAAATAAATATGAATTAATGATTCATATTCATTAAGAAAGAAATACGAAACAAGAAAGGAAGTATTCTCAAGTTTCCGTTTATAACAAACATTGGTCAGGGAGCTCATTACCAAATACTCTTTAAAAGATTACAGACTACTTATCCAATAAAGTGGATATCTGTTTTATTTTGAATTTCTTCAAGAGATAAAACTGCTATTCATTAACTATAATTTTTTCTTCTGTAACGATAAACAGCCTAGTCAACTGCAGAGGTAGCTGATGCAAAAGTTGAACTCTCAACTCTGGCTACCACAGGATCAACTTGCAAGAAAGACATTTGAATAAAACCAACTGACCTTATGTTTTGTAGCAGCAATTGGATCAGAGAATGTAAAGAGAGGAACTGATAAGTTTATGTATCCGTTCTTGAACGTACTCAAAGTAGAACGCTTTAGAAGTAGCTTACAAATGAATGGCAACAAATAATCAATTTAATGCATTAAATGATTATCAAGTTTGATCACATGTGAATATAATTAGATATAATAAGAAATCCAGACAAAAGATAAACTCTTAGTCTAAAAGTTTACAACATGAATAAAAAGCATCTCTTAAAAATTGATATTAATTTTTGATTTCATTGTAATTCAGCTGTAAACTTGCTTGATACAGTTAATCTAATTAATAAGTAAATTAACTGTTGGTTGCTTTCTGTCATATCAAAGAACGCCATAATGACATCTTTATTGGTAAAGCAATGCACTAAATAGTTTTCCTTGGGAGCAACTGGGAAGCATATATAAAGATTTTTGTTTTCAATAATAATGATGAGACACAATGATAATAAACTTACTTTATACAGTTCAATGCAAATCAGACCAACAACCATAGATGTTGTTGTAGCAATAGCTGGAATAATCTTACCAGCAATACGCTTGCTCTGTGAAAACAGATTAACCATCAATTTTACAACTAACTAGATATTTTTTTTGTTTTTATTATAATTGAATTACTCAAAAATCAAATAATGACTACTCTCAGTAAAAGAACTAGACAAGCAGGTATCTTGATTAAATATAAATAATCTACAAACCTAAATTTAAAAATTAGTTAATTAACTTACTAAAATTAATTAATGATCAAATACTTAGTACTAAATACTCTTTATAGCAGCTATAGTCTTCATTCTAATTCTTTTAAATAATTAATTATCATTATTATACAATGCATATCAATGATATCGTACACTAAGTCGATCAGCTGGAGGAATGTCATAGTTTTCTGCACGAAGGTTAGAAGCAGCAACAATGAAATCAATGTGAAAGTTTGTATCATCATCTTTTTCAAATTCAATAGGATTCAGTTTTAAAACACAATGATCACGACTCGGCAAACGTTCAACAAGCTTATCTACTTCTTCTCTGTCATCTTTGAAACAATACAAAAATACAAGTATAGAATGTACAAATACAGATACATAAACGGATCCATATAAAAACAGATATATTTTTAGATTGTACAAAAAATAATATTTTATAAAACATTGAAATTGTATATGTTTTACATCGGCTTATAAATATCACCAAAAAAAGTAGCTCAGGCATTAGATTATCCGGTATTAATTTAACATTTGCAATATATTGCAAAAATGTAGCTGCAATTGTTAACAAATTTCTTAATTTTGTCGCTACATCAGGAAGTTTGGTGTTCAGAACTGAAAACAAAGTAAAATTAATAATAGTTAAATAACGCACTGATGACATTTGCTTGTTCCTGTTCTTCAGTCTCAGCAATCTTGACTCCATCGCGAGGTTCAAACTCTGGCAAAATAATCCCAGCAACTATGGAAGCTATTTCCTTTTCATTATGATTAATGGTAATACCAAATACTGTTGCGTATAGATTAGCACTTGCCATTATATACTGCAGATGAGTTGCCTAGAGGACAAAAGTACAATAAAGTAACTTATATTTGTCTTCATTTCATTCAAATATATTCACAGCATTGTCCTAGGAGTCGGGTTTTCTCATTACTTGAATTCTGCTTGAACACACTCAGTGTGACTATGTAGCCTCTCTGTGCTGATGCCATATTCAAATACAAACTATTATATCCACTAAAGCGTTGTGATTATCTTTCAATTATACTTCAGCCCAATTGATTAAATTAATATAAAATTTAAGCACTAAATTAATAACATTTAAATTATTTTAAAAATGAACATACATTTGCAACATCAAAGTCTAGAAAATGTGGACAACGTTTTGATCCGGACCAAAAGGGTCCACCACTAGTTGTCTTACAGTCGGCAGGAAAAACGTGCAACAGTTGCTTGATATGATTATGATAATTCTCCTGAAAAAGTTTTCTTGCTTTCAAAACGCAGTCCTCAAATGACTTTGGAATGTCACACTGATCGTCACAGCCTAGCAGCTCAATAATGGCCTGTAGCTTTTCAATCTACAAATAAATCATTATTATTTAGATAATCCATTCAAAGTATATGATTTATATCAATTTAATAAACAATTTGAAAGTAATTTTTATTCACAAGTTAATGTAAAATTTCAAAAATCAAAAAAGTCTAAAAAAAGCAAATCAAATTATAAAATAAAATGACGCTAAAATATAAAAAATAGATATGCCTTTATTTGAAAATTCATAACAATATTTACAGAATAACGTATTACAGAAACACTAAAAACATCTTTTCTTCAAAAAAATCAAAATCAGAAAGATTATAATGTAATGTAATTCATATCTACCGCTACTGAAACAGGTAACTTTGATATCTTCTCAATGAAATCTGGTTGTGTTATATAGTCGTTAGAATGAACAACTTGCTGCTTGAATAAGCCTTCAAACTGATCTCTTGCCCACTTAACACAAACAACAGATTAAATATGTAAATACGGCTAAAAATCAAAATGTCTGATATTTGGCTTAGTTAGTGACACAATTCAGCACAATGTGTATGCCTAAGTATTGAAGTATCATCTCTTCTAAATGCAAAATTAAAGCACTTCACTACAAGCAGTAAAGAATGACTCTATTCTGAGCACTTTTGAAATTGGAATCTAAAAAGTATTCATTTCAAGTTCGTGATTGACTATCTTATCAAAAGTCTATAGATACAATTATTACTCTAAAACAAATTTAAACCACAAAATCTTTTCTAAATATATACCATCATATCTAAATTGTATTCACATTATCATTTAATATTAAAGTATACCTGCAGTGTATGCTCAATGACACTTGGAAAGTTTCTAAGCAAACACATTGGAAATGTTTTATCAGGGGTGTCTCTAGTATCAGAGTAACATTGAGTTAGATGTGGAACGATTGTCTGCATGCTCGCTTTCAATCCATTTGTACCGCACTCAAGTAAAGATTTCTCAAAGTAAACACATCTACCATCAACATATCGTCCTACCATGCAGAGACAGTAAAATGAAAACAGTTAAGCACGACTGACGACTATTTGTGACTGAAATTAAAGTTGTATACAGCTGTTCAATACAACATCTTTCTACAGAATACAGCAATTCAACAAAATTAAACGCTAGAATAATCACTTTGAAACAAGTTTCGACTTGTGCAGCATTAATAAGTGGTTTTTAAAGAATGCAAAACATTAACATTACTGACTAGTATATTGCAAGTTAAACACATAATTCTGTTTCAATATCAGGCAAATTGAATTAGTCTAGAACTTTTGTTCATAGTCCGGGATTGAAAAATTAATATTTAATATTGAAAATTCTATATGATTATAACACAACGTAAATGATGAAGTTTCCATAAATATAAATAAAATAAAACTAACTGGCTTCAACATTATCGAGGGCATTGGCAACTCCAGCAAGACTCTGGAAAAAGTCTTCATTGTAAATATGTTCCGTTTCCACTCCAACACGATTATTGTGTGCCTCTAAATTCACATCAGGATTCATTCTCTTAACAGCAGAGGCTGCAACACTAGCTTTCGATTTCTACTTCAAAATAAATAATAGATCGTCAACCCGCTTCAAAATAACCTTCAAAATCTACAGTAATCACTACCAATTTCAGAACAATATGCTAACAATTATATTTTTCAATTTTAAATACTTACAGTAACATTATAATTTTGAATAAATTCAGAGAATACACTGTAAATACACCTAAAAATATTATCAAAACCGCTTTTGCAAAATTTATAAGGAATAAACTTTTCAGTTTTAAGCTTTACCCCAATGTCATGTGATCTGAACAGAAACTGTCGATTAAGATTAGACTTCTCAATGTGATCCATGTCAGTAACGATAACATTACCCAAACCAATCATCGCCCAGTTCTTTAGCAACTCACATCCCAACGCCCCCGCACCAACCTACAAGATTATAACAAAATCACAACAGAAATAAATATATAAACAAAAAAACATAAATTAAAAAACATAGAAATACATTAAATGCAGTTCTAAAAGTATGTATTTTCATTTAGCAAAATAGATGATTTAATAGAAACTGTATCATCAAATTTTAAAGATTAATTCAAATATCTGTTAAATCTGTAATTTTTCACATTATAAATAAATCAACTACTAAAAGATAAAATTAGATACATTTTAGAAGAACATGTTTAAGTATAACAAAAGTAGAATAAATAATTACAATAAAGATCGTAAAAATTAAAATTTAGTTGTCCCACATAAGAACTTCATAAAAAGAAAATTTTAAATTTTAGCAATTATAATCTGTAATGTTTACAATGAAAGATTTACTGAGATATACTGTATATGCAATATGTCAGCTGTTTGAATTCTGTGGCAAAAATATTAAGAAAAATGAATTGAGATGATTTCTTAATTCATTTTTTTCAATTCTACAATTTCTTGAGTTCTATTTTATAATCAGAATATTAAGAAAAAAATAACCTACAAAGAGCAAAAAAGAGATGAATTTTAAAACAGCGCAATCTTACCAAAAAATATCGAACTTTAGTCAGCTGTTGCTGAAACTGTTTCCCAAACACAGCAATCTGACCATCATAGCGAGAATCACTCTAAAACAAAGCGATTTAGTAATCACAGTGAAGTGATTTAACAACAATTGCATCAATTTAGAAAATTAAAAAAGCAACAAAATATTTATGATATACCGTTTACAATATCCGATTATCTATACCTACTAGTTTAATTGACATTAAATAAGCGAAATATTTAGATTTACATTTGAGAGTCAAGTTTAGTCCACGATTATTTATAAACTTATACATCAAATTAGACTTCTACATTACAACAAATTTACGTGTAAAAGATATTTTGAAAGACAAAATTACAAAATATTTTGAAAGATCTACAAGAGCAGAAGAAAAAAACTTCCTCTTTTGTTCAACAAGTAAGTGCAGATCTCAAAAAAATATCTGAAAATCTATTCTTCCTTTTTCACACACTCATACAACGGATAGAATAACAGAAAATTTAAAGAATATCAGAAAATTTATACAATAAATCAAGAATAAAAACTTGCAAATGTATTATTAACATCGCAAAGATTATACCGGTTGACAATCCTCTTCAGTTAATGTTGAATAATCCGGGAGACATTCTGTTGCATCAAAATAAAGCCACTGAAAGATTGGTATAAACTTCCCACAGCAAGCCTGTATTAATTAGTCAAAATTATTTATAATAACATGAAAAAAGAAGAAAAAAAATCTGTTTCATGATATTTTTCCATCTATCTTCCTTGTTAATACACTACAATAATAGATATTTACAATAAAATAAACATTAAAACTCTTGATAAATACATAATACATCCTCGACATCAACCATTTCATAATAATTATAGCAATTCACTAACAATATTAATTCAATTAAATTCCTGTTCTAGAATCAGAGGCAACTCAATTTAAAATTATACAATTAATATTAAATTAGCAACAAATGCTAACTTTAATAACTTCTTGAGCAGCAATTCCTCCTATCACAGATTGCACTGGTGCTAAATCACCAGCTGCGCATGAAGCAAATTGTCTGAAGAGGGTCTCATCAATGTCTGTTAAAGAACAAGGAAGATCAGGTCCCAGCTCTCTTGCAAGTTTTAAAAATTGATCTATATCCTCCTTAACAAGTATAAAACAGCAAGACATAACTTAAAATACTGTATTTAATTATTACATGTAAATATTTTAAGTCAATTCCAGAGCTCTCCAAGACTTAAACCTAAATAGTATTTATTAAACAGTTAATAAGTTAGCTAGTTGGTATAATTGTGCTGAAATGCATACCTCACAATGTGCCTTGGGAAGCCTCATATTCCGCTCAACAAATTTATGCAAAATCTGGAAAGTCGTGTGAAGTTGTTTGGGACGATTCATTTTACCAAAATCTGTTAGAGTAAAGTTCGGCTCAGCCAGAGAATCACTGAATGATTTCTAGCATAACATAAATAGTAAACAAATCACATTTTATTTAAAAAACGTTTACACAGCAATTAAAATCAATCAAAACATTTTCATATTTTATAAAACCTCTCATCATTCACCTGCAAAAATTATTAATGTTACATATTACGTCAAACGACAGAACAAATTAATACTAAATATAATAAAAGTTATAACTAAACAAAAAATGAAAATAAAGAGATATTACAAAGTGTTTGACAATTGGCAGACAGACTTCAGTCGCTACACCATCACCAATGTAATCAGTGAAATTAGAAGTATCACCAATACTGAATGAATATCGATCTGCAGATAAATGTATCTATATTATAAGTTATCAGAAAAATCAAATCCTAATACTTAAATGTAACAAATCATAGCAAATCATAACCTTACTTACAGCGACAAGAAATTATTCCGACAAATCAATACATCATTTTTTCTCTCATTATTTGTAAGCCGAATGTAAGTTTAAAAATCGAACTGTCTTTTATTAATCAAACAATAATTAAAAAGATAGATCAATTCTTAAAAACTTATAACTGTTAATTGTTTTCCTATTTACATTTAAGTTAAAATCAAAATCTATTGTTTCTTATTTTAATTTTAAAGTAAAATTCTGATCGGAAAGTGTACTTTGAACAAAGGAAAGTAAAATTTTGAACAATATTCTGCGTATTTTAATTGCTTGCTTAAACAGCGGTGCACCAGTGTCATTATCTTAACCCACCTATAACGTTTACTTGATGCGGCTGACTGCCATTCAGTTCTGTCATACCCTTAATGTTTGAGAATGAAACAAAGTCGCCCGTTTCAAGCATATGCTTAGTTTCAAAGTTGCACTTCACAACTCCTTCATTTTCCTAGGAAAGAAATATGAATATAAATACTCAACTAATCAACTTCAATCAATTTCTAAGTGAGCATTTTTAATTGATATATTATTAACTGTTTAAAAGCATATAGATGACTCAGCATTTCAGAGAATATAATTAAAAATAACATTTCTATATCTGATAAATATTTCAATTATAAGCAGAACTTTGTAAATAAATCTGTCTTTTAGTCAAATCATATAAAAAAAACCAACCTTTGTGATTGACGTTATCAGATACTGAGGCATCGTTTCAGCGGATGGTTCTTTTATTGTAAAATTTGCACCAAAATCACAGAATATTTGTCTGAAATAAATTTAGAAGAAACCTATATATTTTTTTATACAAAAGCAGGATATTTTTCAAAATTAAACGTTAGAATAAACTTAAAATAATTATTTGCAAAGTGCCAAAAAATGCGAATGCGAATAATTATCAACAACTTTTCCTCATTCACTTTTACATGAAAGCTAATTTCTATCATTACTCTTATTGGAACAGCTATTAGTATGACTACAAATTATTTCTATATAATTAACTTGATAAAAAATAATTAATTTATTACAATTTACTCATAAAATTTTACCCAAAAACTCCTTTAGTGTCAGCAGATATAAAGTAGATATCATTTTTACGACAGATTTCAGAAATCCTCTTCTGTTCACTCAAAGATGCTTGAGTCAATACTACAATCTGGGAATAAAGAAAGGGATGCTTTCTTATTTTGGCATTCATTTTATTGTTTATTTAAAATATTATATACTAATTTAATAAATTTATTAAAATATTAGTTAAATTACTTTAAACTAGTAATCAAAATTTAAATAATTTATTCAAACAGTATATAATATTAATCATGTATAATTGGCAATTAACTTAATCAGGAAATTTAATTAATTTATACTAATTGCATCAGATTATTAATGTTAATCAACTAATTAAAAAAAACTAAAGCTAAATTAAATGATACTGTAATTAAAGAGCAGAGCAGCTTATGATATCTAAACTTATATAAGCCAAACAAAATTCTAAAATTGTTGTTTTTACAGTAATTGTATTAAGATTCAAATATATATGAATGATTACAATTATCAAAATTGCCTAATTCTTACAATTACTATAATTAAAACAAATAATATATACATAGAAGTTGCAATTCATCTGCATTTAGATTTAGATTTAACCACCATACAATAAAAAGTTAATGCGAGATTTAAAATTTAACTATTAAATATTTAAAATTCATCAAAATATTACCTGAAATTTATTTAATATAATATAATCTTCATTCAAATCTTGTGTATAAAAGTCAACTTTGACGTAACTGTTGAGTTCAGCAAGACACTGTGCTGACACCTCAGCGCGATTCTTACCGACATCACTTTCAGTAAGGAAGAACTAAAACAATACCAAAATAAATTCAACATGCCTTTAGTTTTGTTCGTAATCATACTATGAACAGTATCAGAAAGGCTGTTCGACTGAAACTAGTATTTTGCACGGATTTGAATTAACCCAAAATTTGCTTGTCTAAAGTTGATAACTGTAATGTCTAAAGTTACAACAATACTTTTATTTAAAACAAAGAAACAATCACGAATTTGAATCTGATTCTAAATACAGTGACATAAATAATTATCTAATGATAAAGCTTCAAACTGATCTCTGTTTTCAAAAGGAGTTCATTAACTTAACTTCCATTTATTTACAAAGATGTACAAATATTAGAATTGATTTTTGTTGTGTAATTTATGCAATGTATACATAATCCATACGCGTCTAACCATCCTGGAAGCGGACACTACTACTGTTTCACTGTATAGATAGATTCATTTTAACTTATCACAAAATTTAATAGCCAGAGAACTGAATATGATAACTGATATACATATGAAAAAGATAAACCAAAATATTCATCCCGAAACTGTCACTATAACTGAAATTTTCATTATTTAACTTGAAACGATTGCAAACTCAAATAATAAAAGAAAATGCAATCCAATACACACGTTAGTTTATACATTCAATAAAAAATTTGTTTAATAATCTTCATGAAAGAGAACAACTTATTTCTAAAATTTGAATATTAAGCAGTAAATACCTGAGATGAAAGATCAATCCACTCAGCCACTTTGCAATCATGCACAGTGATGGACTTGACTCCACCTAACACCACATTCTTTGCAATCTCAACACCAAGACCTTTCATGCCTGAGATCAGAACATTGCATTCGGTCAACTTTCGCATTGCGTCAAGACCAAGAGTGTACCTGTGCCATGTAAAATACAGTTATTTACATTTATCGACATATTTACGAAACCATCACAAATAATCATATACAGTTTTTTGTATATTTGATGTGTCTCTATTCATAATACAAAACACGTCAAATATTGCAAAATATAAGCTAAATTATATTTAATTATTGCAAGCAATGATTAAATAGTAGGTTACTTACAGTTGTCTTGAGTACTGACTTTCATCTATTCCATCAACTCTATTGGCCATTTTGTCTTTCTACAATTTGTAAAATATATCTCATCAATCAATAATAATTTAGAATTTAATGAATTTCAGACCCCTAAATAGCACCATAAAATATATCATTACAATCAACAAGAAGTTAAAATAAACAGTTTAAATTAATCGTTATATAATTAAGCATAGAGATAGAATATTGTAACTTGAGGATAACTCCTTCATCACATTAAAATCATCTGTAAGTTAATGAAATTGAATACTGAGAAATTCTTCTGCAAATATTTCTCTTATCAAAAGTATTCCACATTAATATTTTAAATATAAACAAATCTTAAATATAATCAATACCCGTAATATTGTTCTGAGATTCTTAAAATTTTCTTTGACTTGCCTGATTTGTCAAATAGATCTTTCTTTATTGAATAAGACACTAAATAACCTTCTTAAAAAATATATTAAATCAGTAATTTCACTTTTACATTATTGAAAATCTTAACTAGAAACTAAAATTGAAAGTATTTACTAAATTGTCTTGAATAACCATGGAGTTATTGGAAAGTCTAAATCGAAATAGAAAGTTAAAAATTTCGCGACTCTTCAGAAAAATCGATAACATAATAAGCCTGATATAATATAATAAAGAATAAATTAGAATTTAATATCAAGCAAATAATGTAAATTATCACTGAACCATTTTGAAATAATTAGATAAAACTGTCGTTAATTTGCTAAGCTACAGTTAACGAATAAAGTTGTCTAACAATGGTTTATACAAAATTTGTTTATTCGTTGAAACCGTTTAAAAAATAAGTCTGAAACAACTTAATTTAATGACTGAATAATAAATAATGATAGACACACTGAGTCTGAATTTTCGTTATAGCATTTTACACACTTATTTTACGTTACAGTATGTTACAGTTTGCTTTTAATCAATTTAAAAGAATTTATTTAATGATCAGTTTCTGAAGGTAGCCTAAATTGAAATGAACGTCAAGTTGATTAAATTTAAAAGTATTACCTGTTTTAAAATTGAATAATCGTCCAAAATGTCATTATGTTGCGGGTATCCTTGATTATACTTTCATCAAAAAATATCAACTCGATAAATTATATGAAAATATATGAATGAATGAATGAATGAATGAATGAATGAAACGTGGATCAATGGTTCAATGAATAAATGAAAGAATTATTGGATAAATAAAGTATTAGTATCAGTATTATTGAATAAATAGATGGAAGGAAGGAAGGGTGAATGAATACACTGAATAGGCGGATAGTTCATGAACATATTTGTATTTCTTATGTAGTCTATTTCAATATTTCTGTATTTTTGTATGTACGTATACGTATGCACGTGTGTATGCATGTATCGTATGTATATAAGTATGCATAAAAATCACCCCCCTCTCCCCCGTCGTGAAATTTTCTGAGTTATCTATACGCACTTACTACCATTAAAGTTTCTGCAGAAGCCCCCCACTCCCATGTCCCCGCTACCATCGATCCCTCAGCAAAAACATCTAATTAGACCACTGCATCTCCACGGGTCATCAGATGCAAAGCGAATGGAAGCAATAAAAATCATGATTACTTCTCAGAACATCATCAACGTCACAGTTGAGTCTATTGCAGCCTCAGTGCTTTGGCTTAGACGTTGATGAGCGCTAGACGGCTAGCAGCGCATTACGCCACAGGCAAGTCAATACTTGGCAGAGTGCCAGAAGAATTGCGACTTTATTAGTCGAGCCATCCGTCACCATGTGCTGTTGTTTACACGGATTTTAAGTTTAATCAGAAATATAAAGAAATTACTGTAGTAAATTTATCAATAAATATTTTATCGCATATAAATTCTGCAGGTCACATTATAGTAGTAGGCCTACTCGTATTTGCAAATCAGACTACGTCCATGATAGCTCTAAAAAGTAATGATTTCTGAAAATCTTTAATAAAACTTGTTAATAATATTGTGCATTATAGATTTTGACTATGAACTTAAGTTTGCTGTGCTGAAAACTATTGTTTTCAATGATTGCTTCGTACAGATATTTTTCTATTTTTGTTCTTTTTCTTTCTCGGTTTCATTTTATATATATGTATATAATTGTGTTGATGAATAAATGATACAATTGTTTTAATTATTTAATAAATGAAAGATCATGATAGTTCTACCTTTACAAGATTGAATTTCGATTAATTTTATACGTTAGCTTTTTCCTTTAAACAATTTTTACAAAGAAAAAGATGTATGTCAATGAAGAATATCATTAACACATAGACACATAGACAGCGAGAATCAACACTTGAAGGCTTTCAAGTACACGACTTCAATGAATAATAAAACATGTATTATTCTGTAACTACAATTCTATAACAACAATGTTGTTACTATTATTCCGTATCAACAATGCAAAAAAATAAACCACCCAACTCACAATGCAGTGCAACGTCCTTAAGACAATGTACTCTTAATTTAACAATGTATTATGTCTCTATATTACCATCATCAGATATGGCAACAATCCTACTACAAAACGAAATGAAAAAAAGAGTAAAAACATTCCCTAGAATGCTAGGGTCATTGTCTCCGCAACGAATGACGCATATGCTGAGATTACGGGCATGTTTGAAAGGTGTACCTCTCTATCGCTCGAGGCACTTAGAATAACATTTTTGCTCGCGGAAAGTATACTCTTACAAGGATTGATGAGCTCTGCTTGATGATTGAGTGCATTTATTGTAAGACGTCGGCGCGCTGCATCATTCATTTACGTAACATAAAAGTGCAGTAGGCCTACTCATGTTTTCTCTCAAATTACATTAGCAGGAGACTGAAAACTCATTTAAATTAGTTAAAAACTAATTCTTAAATGTTGTTTTTGAGTATTTAAATTGAGTATTTTAAAACATTTATATTCTTACAAATTATCATCAATGAAACTAAAAAATACGTATAATATATTAGATCTGCATAATGATATAGATTCATTATTAAATTTTGTTGCACATTTGGAATCCTGCCATTATAGGCCTACCTGATTATTTATCTTAAATTAAAAATATAATCACAGACGACGACAGACCCTGTATTAAACATAATCGTATGTTGTTGACACAACATCCAATTTTTATTTAGATTTCAAGCATCTATGGTGCAAGTTATTTTACATATTGTACAAGCGCATGATAGTTATAAATTTAATTAATAGTAAATTTAATTCAGTACAGGGAGTGTTATTTTAAAGATAACACTATAGTTTAGTAATCTTATAGGCCTAAGTAAAAAAACTATCATTTGAATTATTTGTTACAATTTTTGACCAGTCAGCATTATGCAGTTATTTTTCTACAGAAATATTAATGAGTCTACTTGCATTGATTAAACTACAAAGCTGATTATAATCAATGATCGCCTATTTAAGTGATCGATTGCATTTTTACAGCGGCTTTCCTTATTTCAGTGACTTTCACTCATTTACTGACAATTTCAATCGAAATTAACCGTCATCGTAATGTTATAGGGAGCTACTAACTATTCGCACTCACGAACTTAGTGTTGTTTTATTGATTTATCAATATCATAAGGCAAAATAATTACATTCATTTATCGATTTTGCATCCATTCAACAACCAACATTATACTTTAATAATTCAAATAATATCTAATAATGTTAACAGTCACCATCATAATGGAACTACGCAGTTAGGCTACTGTATACAATTACACTTAATAATATAAGAAGGATCAATAATAATAAAGTACATTATTTATGTCACAATGTGTATTTCACACTAAAAGGATAATAATACTTAGAATTATTTGTTGCTTAAAAAGCACACTAGCCAAGAAAAAACTTACTTTAAAACAGTATTTTTTTAATAATTACAGGATCAACTCTTATAAGCAACAATTATATTTCAGTGTTTTACGATTTAAAAGCAATGATTATGATGCACGTATTTGCTATGACGCGTGACACTATTACGTCAAATCTCGTGACGTTGTTTTCATTTACGCACTGCTCTGAGTGTGCATATTTCTATTTCTTTACAGTATTTTCTCTAGCAATTATGCTAATATTTACAATTTCATCCTTATTTTGGTAAATGATAGTGTGTCCCCAGTCCCATCCATATCTCTTTAACCCTCTACCCTCCTGTCTCTTTCAATATTAATTTTGTATATAAACAAAAGAATGATTCGATAAACTTATTTTCATTTATTAAAGAAATTTGTCGTTCATTTGACGATGTAATGCCAGACTAGAAACTGTATAGTAACAAAAAACGTAAAGCCGTTCACAGAATGAAGTCAAACTATACCAAAATAAGCACTTACTTCAAACTAACCCTATATAACATTTTGTCTATTGCGTTTCATATATTTACATTCTACGTTTGCGACTGTTCTCATTGGCTCCATATGCTCGCCCACGAACATCAAATGACGTCACGCAGGCTCTTGCCTGGTAGCGAGATAATGACCGAGCCACCGTTGAGCGGTGCGCGTGTGATCAGAGTGGAGTGCGATGACAATAGACTTGGACAGCTGTTGTCACGAGACTGACTCTATTCGCGCCCACGAACAACGTAACAGTTGTGATTTATGACGTCATTCTCTCCCAGTTTAGATCAGCGATCGTCAAATATAGTAACAGTTAACTATCTGACTTCCCACCAATTTAATAACAACAAAAGTAAGCTGAAAGAAATTTCGAGTTTATTCGTGTCATTTTAACAGAGTAGCGAAATGAGACTTTTAATTTGAAATGATGTCTTGTAGCATTGCAATAATTATTATGAATTTTGATGCAAGTGTTCTTTGACTTATAATAATTATAGTCGACTCTCTATTGTTAAACATTTAAAAAATACTATTAAATGAAAGTTAATTATACAGTATAATAAGTTTTATTTTATTTTAAAACTATAAACAACAGCAGCATAACTTGGTGCATTGGTAAATTATTCAACTCAGTCTGAGATGCGTAAGCATTGATTCCAATGGGATAATATCGATACACGTTTGAAATTAATTGTAATTTTTTCACGTCACTTCGTGACTGCGTCATTTGACATCCAACTATGCAGCATAATTAACTAAAGGTTACAGTTGAAAGTCTACATTATCATGTGTCAAAGCAAAAAAAGTGTCAAAGCAAAAAATAAATAAATAAGGTTGAAGGATGCACCAAGATGATTGATTGAATTATTATTAATTGTGAGTTAAACTTAAACTCGAGCTTGAAATCTTTGCGTTTATATAATAGTTTGGTGTTCTATCCACGTCTGAAAGCTAATTTCGAGGCTACGTATACATTGTCTTGAAATTTGAACCGTTATAATGACGATTTTATATCCGCTCTCATATTCTACTTAAAGCGCCATGCCAAAATACTGAATCGAATGACAACGATGCATGTTTTAACACCTTTCAGCTTTATTAACATATCTCTGGAGATTGCTAGTTGTGACGATTACCATCTACGTCGTGTTTCACAAAGTCAGCAGTGTTTCCTCTTGGTGATAACAATAAATTATTCATTTGAGGCATGATGTGTATCGTTTATCAACGAAAATGTAATCGTTCTGGGATATCTAAAGTGGGGCATCTCAGCATGATTTCCGAGCAATAGCGGGATGGCTTGAAATGGGACATGGATAAATCTATGAAATGGGATATGCATAAATGGATAAAATTGCCTAGAATTAAAGCGCTTGACCGATTTATTCTGGTTGCAAGAGATTTATTGTTTATTTTGTCCATATCATAAATATTAATATTTTAAATCACGGCCTGAAACAAGTGTCAAAATACTACTGCACAAGTCTTGTATAAAAATCTAAACTAGAAACATACAATATTTAAAGTTTATGAATATCTTTATCAATAATATTATGATCTCATACTTAATTAAGACACAACAAAGTGTGCTTTTCTATGTATACATTTTTTGATCATTTTTCACGATCAAAGTCACGTACTATTTATCTGAACTGCTGACTCTGAATTCTGATATGCAGTCATTCAAAATAAAATAATAAAAATGAAAAGAATGAAGCACGGCATGGTAGAAAACTGTTCGCACTACATAAGTTACGTTATTTAATAACTCTGTTGTTTTCAATCTACTGTTTCTACATTGCTAGACAACATGTTTAATTGAAAGAGTAGCCAGCTTGCCTGTGTAATGATTAGTGGCAGGACAACGACCCGGGCACGTCTACAGTTTTATGACACTACGAGACGATACATCATCATTATTATCAACAGAAGCTTATCGTTACCCAAGCATAGTCTAGTAATAATTATCAGCAAACTTTTATTATAACATAGAGCCCAGGTGATGAATTTACATACAGTTGTTTCGGCGTTTGGACAGGTTAAATGAGACTGTTTGATTTATTGACGAGTTCGATATTGAAGACGAAAAGTAAGCAGGTCTAGTATGCAATGTTTTTGTGTTATAGATTTAAAGCGATGATTGAAAAAAGGAGATAAATTGCTTGCTTCGTAGCAAATGTTAGCAATTTGTGAGAATACTTTTAATAGTGAAAACATTTGTCAAAATTGACGAAAACACTTCTA
>JAQIXG010002638.1:5000-17100 GCA_034700105.1 Oconnorella tubifera | reverse complement strand
CCACCACCACCCCCCCGACATCCTCACCCCCATCAATATCGAAATCCCCCGCGTGGGGCGATAACCCCCACACATTTTTATTCGCATTTGGGAAAGGTTTAGCTATAAAATCCGGTTTTTCACAAAAAATTAAAAATTCCGCTATTATGCTATGATTGTTTTCGTCGATTCCGCCAAAAAGTTCCACTTTATGTTTTCCGTAAAGTCTCAGATGGATCCTCATTTGGAGCATCCCTTTCGACTGCTCCAATATGGAGTAGCTTCTCAGCGGGGCTCCGTCTATGATATTCCGCTCTGGAATGAACCTGGACTTATGAAGAGAAAAATTAAAGAAGATCTTCTTATCGCTGGGAAGTCCAAATTTTATGATGGTTTTTCCTTGGGGGGCGGTTATTCTGCATCGAGGGGGGTCGAGGGAGGTGAGGCCCAGCTGGAAGAAGGAGGAGTAGAGGTAGGGAAGCTGTGGAAACTCTGAGCGGGAGATGGGGCGAGCGAGGAGTTGGTAGGAGGGGTCGGGGCACCAGTGCCTCATGGAATACTCCACGGGGTCGGTAAGGAAGTAAGTGTCGTCACGTCTGTACATGATAGTGACGTCATCGTCTTTAATCTGAGGCCCTATGGATCGGATTAGAAATTTACAAAAAAAATATAAAATTATAAATTTTAAATTATAAAAAAAATTCTTCACGGATAATGGAAAAATTTATGTTATGGTAGGAGCATTGTGTATTTATTTCTTAGAAAATAACGATAAAGAAAAAATATAGTTGCAGAAAAATAAAAACACCTTAAACGATTAGTTGGTAATTATTTAAAATTTAAAACAATCACAAACATATTTTTAAACTTAAAAATAAAATTAAAAGTCACCATTGTTATTTCCCCCAGCGATCAACTCCCAGTCTTTATTGGCCGCCTGTACGACCCCCTCGCTCCCCCAATGTTGGTCGATGATTCTCCAGGCCCCCTCGACGTAGACCAGGCAGTGGGTGTTGCCCCCGGTTATCTCCGCGTCCCCCACCTCGTAGTTTGTCCCCCGGACCATTCCACTTTGGACCAACTTCACCGGGATATCAACTTCGCTGAAATAATCAGAGAAATTAAAAAGAATGAAAAATAAAATAAGAAACTGGCAATGGATTGTAAGTGATTAAATTGTTAGCGATACACAATGAATTCCTTTTATCTTGTCTATTCAATCAAGTGAACACACAAGAGACAGACAAACGGACAGACAAAGAGACGGACAGACAGGGAGACAGATAGAAGTATAAAGAGATCAGACCTGATAGACAGACAATACAGGGGGAGGAAGAAACTAAAACTAAACTAGAACTAAAACCGTAACTTGTGTGTACTTAAAAAAACTAACATTTAGTTAAAAACTGATGTTATATTCAAAAACTGACGTCACAGATTGACTCACTTGCACAGCTTAGCTAACAGGTGAGCGTAGCTTCCCGCACTGCGACTCAGTAGTATACTGGCTATCATAAGGAGTGGCGAGTCAACCTTTCTAGTCAAGAAGTCATCATCAATGTACGAGATGACTTTCTGAAGTCCTTGGCCAGAGATCCAGACGAAGAAGGCTCTGACCTTGGCGATGTCGTTGTGGGCCGGTACGACGAGGTGATGAGCCAATTGAGAGTAGGACTCGGCAGCCAATGACAGAGGAGTCTGAATTTAAATAATAAGCATTATCATCGTCATCATCATCATCATAATTATCGTCATCATCATCATAGTCGTCATCGTTGTAGTTTTCATTGTTGCTGACATGGTTTCTCAAGAAATTTGGTTAGTTATTATCATTATTTATTATTGTTTATATTTATTATTATTTATTATAATTATTATTATATATTATAATTATTGTTATTATTATAAGTTAATATTTACAGTGGCCCCCTCGGTTAGTATTTTATTAACAATCTTGGCAACTTAAGACCAATTACAAAAATTCTTATGCTAAATAATAAAATTTAATGTTATAGCAAGAATTATTTCAATATTATTATCGGATGCCTTATATGATTATTTTATTGATTTCTGAATCAAAACAATGACCTGTCAAATCGACCTGACTTTAGATTAGTGATAATAACTAGGGTTACGATTGGGAATTTGGGGTTGTTGTAAAGGTTAAGATTCGTGTCAACATTATGAGATTGGTGTTACGAATTGGGTTAAGATTAGTAAATAACCTTAACTTAAAAGTTAGGGTTAGTAAATAAATTATATATAAAAAACTAGATCAAACCATGAGGGCATGTTCGTCCACTGACTCATAATCTTCTAGTCTAAATATTTGGTCTTTTTTAGTTGGAGGGGGGAAGGGGAGAGGAATGCCCCTCTCGTCCTTCTCGAGCTCAACGTTCGCGTCCGTGTAGTCGCGCTGGGCCTGGGCGAGCAGGGAGGGGGAGGGGAACTCAGTGAAAGGGGTGTACGTGCCGTACTGAAAATAAAACAAAACTTAATATATTCTAAATATAAAATAATTTATTCTAATTGCAAGAAAGAAACTTTGTCAGAAGTTCTTCTAGTATTCAATAACATGCATCATCAACTAAATGTTATTAATTTGTTTGCGAGATGACTTATTGGATACGGTAGCCTATATATATTTGTTAAATTCTTTTAGTATTAATAAAGTTTCATAAAGCGCAGTAATCTCACCATTGATTCAACAATTATTGTAGGCGATGAGGTAGGACTGTTGGATGCAAAGACCACCATGGCGTCCTCGGGTTCTATTTTTACCGTATTACCCCCATTGGCTGTCACCATACTAGGCCTATCCTCGTGGGCTGTGACCTTATTAGGCCCCTCCCCATTGGCTGCTGATTTATTAGGCTGCTCGAGTGGCGGCAAAGTTTCAGCAGACGAAGAGCCGCAGCCCATTTTATACAAATTTAAACCTTTAGATTTTTAAAGTCTATTCGATGAAATTTCCATCACGAGTTTTATTAAATATATATCTACATATAGGCCTATAGCTGTCATTAGCTTTAACTATTTTATCTATTGGATTATTTCTAGACAGAATAAGTTATATTAAGCTGAATATTTGTGAAAGTACGAGATTATGCATTAATTTTACTATAAAGCCCTATAATATAATATCAGCCTAATATATGAGCCTATAGCTAAATTAATAATGTAGGCCTATACACTACTGTAACTGCTAGATTGCAAATTATAACTTTGTTGATGAATTTAGATTAAAATATTTGAACTATAGAAATAATTATAGATTATAAAGTATCCGAGATTACAGTACAATACTATCAATTAAAGATAACCGTAGGCCTACAATGTATGTTTGTTTTACAAAACAATTCGTTACAAGTTAAGTGATCATTTGCATAAAATTTTATACCATAGCTACAGAAACTAAATATCAGTGAGAGATCAATAGAAGCCACGAATTAGATTAATAAGTAAATACAAACAGACTTCTCTGTCACTTATTAGGCTATTTTTAATAGCAGGCCTAGTTGAGCAGATAAATTGTGTTAGATTTACATTAAATTATGCAACTGACTAAAATATGCAGCACTTGAAATGACCAATAAAACTAGCACAAACGAAATATAGACATTATATAGGCCTCTGCAGTTATTCCACTTCAATCTAAATAGTATACCTTATAATTATACAAGGCTGTTTTTGGACATAGGGCCTACGGCGAAATAATTATAACAATATACAAATATAACAAACAGATCATGCCTCTATAAATAGATAATAGCAATCTGCTCGATTGTGAAATTAAGAAACTTTTTTGATTTTTTTTTTAAATTCTAAAACCGACAATTAAGCCGAGTTGCGCAGCCAGGGTGGGCCATATTGGGGTTATGGGGGTTAACCCCCCCCCTCCTTAGTGAAATTCTGGCTACGCCACTGTGTGTATCCACATTCTATAGAGTGGTAGCCTATCACCTACCTGAACATTTTCAGAAAGAGTTTCTACGATGACACTTTCAACTTCTTTAATCTCAATCTCCTCTCTGATAGAAACTTTCACAGGCTCCTCCTTTTCCCTCGCGATGGGCGAAGCCAATGTGACAGGCTGCACAGGCTGCTGAGGTCTCGCAGGTTCTAGGGGTTTCTTCGATCCGGACGATCCCATTTACGATTAGTTTATTTCGTTATATAAAAGCTATAGGCCTATGATTGTATTATTAAAAATACGAAATAAGTTTCAGCAATTAAACACAACACCTACTTAGCCTACAGTAAAGAAATTACAAATAAAACAAACAAATAATTGTTACAAATATCCTTGAGAGTTAAAAGTCTATAAATAATTATATAGGCCTAATTTTAATCCTATCACGTTTTGCACAGTGCATAAAGCAATTGCAGGGTAGGCCTACTGCTATAATATATAACTGTAAATAGTCATCAATAGCCTGGCAACTGCGATTATAAGTATTCAATTCTATTGAGATTAATTTGGCGATTAAAAATCTACGATATTTAAATTGTCTTATATTCGAGAGGCAATTGACATTAATCGAGATGCCCTAAAATCAGATTTAATCAACGAACCTTAAACTAGGGGGAATGTAAAGAAACACGTGATTTGGGGAGGGGGGGGGGAGGGAGACAAGAAGCTGATAAAATAAAAACTACACGATGATAAAAGTTCTGAAACAAATATATATTTATATTATACAAATAATAGATTTTATAATATAAAAATAATTGAATTAATTTTATAGTGACGAGCAAAGATACAAATATATAAGACAAAGGTCAATACATTATAACCCGACAAATGGGCCTTGAATACATTAAACCGACAAATAGGCCTTGAATACATTAACCTGACAAATTAAAACAACAATGCTACTTTATTTACTTTACTAACAAATCAATAACTTTAACCGTTAACCAACTCAAAACTTAACCCTAACTCCAACCTTAACCCTAACAGTAACCAAAGAATGAATAATCAAGGCCGATTTGTCGAGATCGTGTTAATAAGAAACGTAACTAAAAATATCATAGTATGAGAATGATAGAGCAGCTTCAAGTTGAAATTTTCACTATATATCGCACATAGATGCTAACAGACCAAATAATATATGATGATAACAGGCACGTATATATCATCAGATTATATGCTATATTCAAATATATTTAATTTCAAAAATGTTAAGTTTAACGTCTGAATTATACCGTATTATACGATATCTCAGACGTAACTGTCAATTTAAGCGTCTTACTAAAGGGAGTAGCAAGATAGAGATGTAGTAACTTTCTTGGGAAACGAACCTAGATCTGTGGTTTACGAGTCTAGTACACTACCGCTTCACCAACCGGCTTTGATATATAATATAAAAATAAAATCATACACGTGTTACGATAATCAAATTTTGATTCAGCAAAAAATAGAGATAAAGTAAGAAAATGTCAATTATAATTTTCATTAAAGGCAACATTAAAGTACGATATCAGTAACATACTGAGTCATTAAGAGTTAGAGAAATACATACTATATACTTATACATACAATACAACTATATACTTATACACAATATCATCATATACAGTGCCAGATTAAGGCATAGGTAGACATAGGCACTGCCTAGGGGGCGTGGCGCTGCCTAGGGCGCCAATTTTTTTTTTTTTAGCTTTACACTAGATATATTTGACTAATTTCAATCTCAGCCTGAGATTGAAATTTGTAGCAATATCATTTGAATGAAAGCTCAAGACTAATCATATAGTGTAGAATGCGTTTTAATACATAACATTTGTTCAGTTATGCTTTTATTTAGAATATGATTGCCTAGTCCCTGGAAAAAAAAATTTGTAAGGGGCGAAAAATTTCCAGCGGCCTATGGGCGTCGGGTACCCTTAATCCGGCACTGATCATATACAAGGTAATATACACAAATATGAGAATGGTTTACTGGTCAAACTGTTTATACATAGAATGAATGTTTAAGGTTCGAATCTCTGTGATAGCCAGCAAAAGGTTTGATTGTAGATTGAATATTATTTATTAGAGCTGAGTTTATAAAAATAAGATGCTACTGTTTTTGTTCAAATGTTGACATTTATAACTTTTTATTCTAATAGTACTTACAGCAGTGCATTTATTTTCCAACCAGTGTTTTACAATAAGAACTCAACTTGAGTGCTTAAATCTACAAGTAACATTATTTCAGAAAAAAACTAAATTACCATTTTTAATAAATCATGAATATAAATGAGAGAGCAAAGGGAGGGGGTCGATTGTCTTTATGCACTTAAACATTAAGTTAAGTTGTCTTACTAAAGGACGCAACAAATTAAGTTTAATGTCTGGATTATAACATTATATAAGCAATGTCTCAGATGTAGCTGCCAATTTAAGCGTCTTACTAAAGGGTAAAGCAAGTTAGCAAAATATCGATCATTCATGGGAATCGAACCTAGATCTATTGCGTCCGAATCTGGCACACTAACCACTTCACTACCGAGCATTAACACTTGATCCCCCTCCCTAGCATTTACTCCCCCCCCCCAACATAATTAGTATTTATTACAATAAAACATTATTTTCATCTCTTGAGCACATCTCACAACAAAAGATCAAAATAAAAAAGATTCCTCCACCAGGAATTGATCAAGTTTTAACAAAACAGATGAGATATGACTACGTAACAAACTAAACAAATAAATGACTCGGAGGAAATTTTACTAATAACAAAATAAACCTTTAATCAGTTAATATATGAATCATATTACCCTGACAAATCAGCCCCGTCAATTCATTTAATAACCCTAACCCTAATTACCTTTACTTTTAATTTTTTACTAGAAAAGCACTCAATTTAGTGAACTTAACCCTAACTCTAACCCTAACTTCAATCTCAACCTTGACCCAAAACATAACCGCAACAGAAACCATAAGAAATAATAGTTGGGGCCAATTTGTTGGGGTTAATTTGTTGGGGCCGTTTTGAAGGGGTCATAATAAATCATATACCTAGCTCTCTGCCTATTCTGCCTGGCATTTTTTCTTATCTTTTACCTGGCTTTCTACCTGGCTTACTACCTGGCTTTGCACTGATTCAATTCTTTTATAAAACAACTCGTCCTTAAATCATGTTGTTATTAAATTTCAAATTTGACTGTTTTCACTGATTCTATCAACTTGGCGGAATCCAATATCAAATATTATTTCATCCAATTAAAGAATTATGAAATAAGAACATTATCATTAGTTTATCGCAATAAAAAACTTCTAATTATTATTAACAACATAATTAAAGACTGATTAACAAAAACATGCAAGATTAATCACCGCTTTAACTCTCGATTATGATTTAACAATGATTAATCGTTAATTAATTACGAGCAAATCGCTGCTTAAAATGAATATTAATCAAACCAATTAAGTATTAGTTAATGACTAAAGAGTTAATTTTAACACCTTTTTAAAGTGAAAACAAAAGTATACATAAATGCGTACAAACAAATTCACTTAACACAAAACTATATTACCTAAACCTGATTAAAATTAACATAAGATAAAAATCAACAATTTTATAAATGCCACAAAATCACGCAGTATAAAATAAAGACGTGCACCATCCCTCCCATTCTAGATTCCCTTATTTCCCCAGCCAGGGAATAATAAGTCAATATTTTTATTTGGGAGGTAGGGGGTTGGACTTGTAATGCGGCCCCAAGGTACAAAAATAATACAGCAGTTATTAATACAAAAATATTTTCAACACACGAAAAATATTTGGATTTTTAAATTACGTACAGAAATATGTTTAATTAATAGAAAATATTCTTCTTTGTGATGATGAAAGATTTTAACATCTTAGAATCTGTTATAGAATTCTATAAGATTCTATAAAATACTAAATGACTGATCAATATTTCTACTATAACGAGTAACATGATGATGATAATGATGATTATAATGATGATAATAATGATGATGATAAAGAAGATGAGAACAACGATGATAACAATGATAATAATGATGGTAACAATGATGATAATGATGATAACAATGATGACAACTATGATGATAATAATGATTACAATGATGCTAATGATGATGACACAATGATGATAACAATGATAATAATGATAATAACGGTAATGATAATGATGATGATGATATTAACCACCGGTATGAATATAATTCTTAATTGTTTTACTGCGCAGCATAATTTTACCTGCAACGTCTAATATCTAAGAAACACCGGAACTGCTTCAAAAACTAAATTATTACAATAATAACAACTTTCCTTTATTAATCAATCACAAATCAATCACAAATCACAATCACAAATCAATCACAAATCACAATCACGTAATAATTGACAAGAATGAACTGATTATAAAGCAAAACAACGACATCGTAATGATATTAATTAATTAATAATTAATAATATTCAACTTTTAACGATATAAATCAACTTTTTATCGTTAATCATTTTGAGCCGATGTCGATTCACTTTCCAGTCACTCCACCGATCACTTCAATCACTTCTCAAAGAAGTGATTTGTAGTTAAAATATAGAGTGATTTGACAAGGCAATGAGTGAAAAGGGATCTTGAGTCAATCACTCGGGTTGTGTGATTTGATTAACCAAAGTAAACAACCGAGTAAACGATGAAAGTAAACAACCACAGTAAACAACCAGAATAAACAACCAGAGTGATAAACAACCAGAAAACACAACCAATTTAACCAACTGGAATGTTAATCGAATATATTAATCAGTTAAAAGTTAAAAAAGTAAATGATGAAATGGGGTTGCATTAAAATGAATTCCTTTGAAATAAAACATTCTTTTTTGAAAAAGCCTTTTAAACAAAAGATTTTATCTAATATAATTTTTAATGGAGTGGGGATAAGGGGGGCTGGGAATCCCTTTCATTTGTGAAACTTAAATCAGAACTAAAGATTCTAAAATTTGACTAAATTCTTACATTTTAAACCAATATAAAGTAAATTGCGGTTTTATATAAAACTGGTCTTAAAAAGTTCATAATATCATCTTTGATGCGTTATATTTAACGCTAAACAAGATTTAAATACTCATCAAATACTCACGATGAGGGAGCAAGCGCCCCACCCCTCCCCCCCCCCTCAAGCAAAATTATCCAACCTCCCACCAACATACGGATCATCCGCATTTTCCATTCTACCATCCCCCCATCCGTCCAAAAATTCGCCTCCGGTCAACCCCGTAGTAGAATCATCCACCCGGATCAAAACTCCCAAGATATTTTCAGGGAGAATTTTACCCCCCGTGTCAGGGAGTTGGGTTTCACCGACCCCCGGCAAATTTTTAACATTTTTATTTGGCGCATTTGTTACTGAAACGCTTGAGAGAATAGTTTTGGGTTCAAAGTTTTCAAATCCATTTATCCCTTTTTCTCTTTTTAACGGTTCAAAGTTTGAACCTTTTGTTTGGATTTTCAAATTTGAAATATCAGTGGATGGAATTGATATTTCAATCTCAAAAGGGGAAGGGTTTAATTTCAGCCCCCCATCTACCCGGAGCTGTGAAATGGGTTTTGCGTGATTTTGAGAAATTTTTGGAGAGGTGGTTCCGGATTTAATAACGGGCAAAATATGATGACAATCATCATCATCATTATCATCATCATTATCATCATTAACATCATTATCAACATTACTAATCATTCCAAGCTGACTAGACCCGCTAAGTTTTTTGAAATGTTCGCTCCCCATTGGTGATTTAGAATTGAGTCGATCCCCTTTTAAACTATCTAATTCCTGTTTAACCACCAGAGGGAAAAGTTCGGCGACATTCTCTTTATTTCGACGATTACCCGCTTTCACAAACTGCAAAATTTCTGGGTCAACTTTTTCCCCCGTCAATTTATTATCACACCCCGCGTAAAATTTTTCATCGTCTGAATTGTCATCGGTATTTTTAATATGAATGTTTTCATTTTGATTTTCACGAAAATTATCAAAATTCAACGGATTTTCCAAATCTCGGGTTTTTCCATTTGGATAGAAATCTAAATTTAGATTTTCGTTTCTTTCGTCTGTTTCTTTGTTTGTTTCTGCAGAAACGTTACGGACAGACGGACGTTCAGAAACATTGGGGAGAATATTTTTGAGACTGTGGGGAAGGGGTGGGTGAGCGCTGATGGCAATGGAGGGGAGGATCAAGGGGCCCTCTAGGGAGCCTTCAAGGGAGGATGGGGCTGGGGGGGAGGGGGTGTGAAGAGGGGGGAGTTGGGTCTGGTTTCTTGGCACAGTGCCAACTAAAAATAAAGTTAAATAACCAACATGATTAGCGAATTTCGACTTAGAGAGATATAAATAGCAAACTGAAATTTTAGCAGCAGAACGGAAAATTGCAGAAAGTTACAAATAATTCTCTCTAAATAAATAAAAATATTCAAAGTATTGTTTTACCAGTTTTGTCATTCAGTAGTCCAATTGATTCCTGGGGGTAGCCTGCCCCTCCTGAATCCACCCGCATACCCTCAGTGGCCCCCTACAGAACATAAAAATTCATTTTTTATTCATTTGCAAAAATCATAATTTTACTAAACTTTACAATTGGTGTAACAATTGTAAAGTTTACATGTCAGTGAACAATAAGCACTTAACACAATCTTAACACAATCTTAAGTTCTTAACACAGTCTTAACACAGTCTTAACACAATCTTAAGTTCTTAACACAGTAGTAACAAAGTCTTAACACAATCTTAACACAGTCTTAACACAATTTAACACAATATTAACACAGTCTTAACACAATCTTAACACAATCCTAACACAATCTTAAGTTCCTAACGCAATCTTAACACATTCCTAACAGAGTCTCAACACAGTCTTTACAAATTCCTAACCCAATCTTAATATAATTGCTCTTCTTTTGTTCTTTTCTTAATGTCACATCAGCACTAAACGCTATGTAATTTACTTATTCTCCATGAATGACGCGGGGGCTGGGGGGCAAACGCAGTAGCGAAATATAACAACATGAAGTATAATAACTAACGCTATCATCCGGTCCTTTTGGTGGCGCTATCTTCAATTTATAGCGTTCACAGAAACGACGCTGCTGTCTGCAAATGCAAATAACGCAAACAATAACGACATGAAAATTTTTTACGTTCTAGTTACATTTACTTTGCTGTTACATTTTGTTTTATAATATTTTTATTATTTCAAGTAGTACTATTATAATTAATAAATAATGCTGGTGCACTGATTCGGTGTAGGATTGGAGACTGAGACGTTCAGGGTTTGATTCCTGGTGATTTATCGCTGACTTGCTGCGGCCTATGGCTTGAAAATTATAACAACTTGATGCACCCTTTATTAACAAACTTCAATGATAATGATAAAATGATCCTGATGATTATAATAATAATGATAATCATTACTATAATAATAATAACGATTATGATAATAATAATAATGATGATGATAATAATGATAACGATGATGATGCTACTAACTTATAGCACGCATACATTCCGATGGCTATCAAGATGGCTACAATCACTCCCAACACGGCTATACCCGCTATATGCCCCTTCTCTAAACTGGACCCTGGAATGGTTTTAAACACGTCCTCACTCTCTGCAAACCCCTCTCCCTCAGAAATAACCTCCAATTGAACATAGTAGTCCTGATTGGGGAGCAGTTTATCCAGGGTCGCGTTAATTTGTGCACCCCCCAAATAAAGCGTTCGCTTTTCGTCTGAAATTGAAGCGAAAAATAAAAAAATTACGAAAATTCTTGAAACTTAAAAAAGATAAAATTTCGAAAAACAGACAATACATTAAATTTCTAAATAAACAAAATAAAAATAAATACAAGTAAAATTTACTAAAGTTAAATTTTATTAAACATTTAAATAATGAATTAAAATTCACAAAATTCAAGAAACCAGAAGTGTTACATTAGTTAAGTTAAACTAAGTAAATGATCCAAATATTTGTTAAAAAATTTCTCCCTGTACACCTTAAACCCCCTACTATTTTTTTTCCTAAATTTTCAGATTAACTTTGGCTCTCCCCCGCCTTCCTTCTTGAAAATAAAGGACAAATTGTACCACTGGAAAAATTTGCAATAAA
>JAQIXG010002637.1:0-17101 GCA_034700105.1 Oconnorella tubifera | reverse complement strand
ATTGCACTGTATTGAAATAATGTATTTTATCATTTGTATGATTTGCTTTTAATACCGGGCTTGTGTCAGTGTTTCGGTCTACGAGCCCTTTTTGTCATTTATTTAAATTATTTTTATATTATCTGCTATATTTTTCATTTTGTGACAAATAAAAGATTTTTGATTTGATTTGATTTGAAAGCTTCTTAAATTGCATAATAGAAAACATTTTTGAAGCGAAGTTCAGTTATAAATTAAATAAACAAATTTAATACACTATCAATAATCTATAAATTTCAGTCACCAAAGAAATATCTAAAACAGATACTATAATGTATCCCAAAAATACTGAT
Source organism: Oconnorella tubifera (assembly GCA_034700105.1). Lineage (NCBI taxonomy): Eukaryota > Metazoa > Annelida > Clitellata > Enchytraeida > Enchytraeidae > Oconnorella > Oconnorella tubifera. Next base: position 16,769 of record JAQIXG010002637.1, on the reverse strand, counting down.
AATTTTTAGATTCTAAATGTATATTTCATATATAAAGAAACAATATTCAAGCTACATAAATATACCAATATCGTACACAATAAAGAGAATTCTATAATTCACAGGGAATTATAAAAAGCAATGAAATCGTCAATTATAAGCTGGCAAATGCATACGCTCAAATTTTCTTTATGTTTTTTAATGCAGAAATAACAACAAAGAAACGCTTGAACACGGCCTATTTTTAGCCAAAAAAATCAAAGCTGTAATAGAATTAGAAACGCGATTGTTTCGAGTGTTAAGAAAAGCAACGTTGAAAGACGATCAAATCAAAACGCAACTTCATCCGTCAAAGCTGCAGTGAAGCGCTATAAGTATTTGATGCACACGCGATGATTAATTCAAGATTATCTCAAGCAGAGAATTATTGTTGAAATGTGACTGAAAAATTGAGAATCAATTACTTCGGCTATAGAAAAATTCAAAAACAGACGTAAAAACACAATTTTCATAAATATAGAAATGTCACACACAATATTTCTGAGAAATATATTTCTCAGGGAATTACAAAAGCAATGAATTAATCAATTATAAGCTGCAAATGTATACTTTATTTGTATACATTTGTCCTATTATTCGATAAATGTATACTGTTATTAAAAGTCTCTTTTTATCACAGTAAAAAAATTATCGTATTATGTATCAAAATACCAAAAAAATAAATTGATATTAATCACAGATTAAATGAATAATTTTTATATTCCTCCTTCCTGTGATACTCTTCCTCACGCATCAGCTGCTCTACAGTCTGTGTATTCAACTCACACTAAACTGCATTAATCCTCACTGATCGATGACTGACTACTGTCAGCGTATATATAAAACGCAGATATCTCTACATAATGCTTGCGTTCATCTACAGCTAAGTGCATCTAGAAACAACAAACTAATTTATAGAAACTGTTGAAAGAAAGAGCTTGTCGACCCGCGACCCATCCATCAATACAAATTTAACGCCTGTGGCCGGCCTTGGCTTATCCCTGTCGGCAGTAATTTGCAATTTGACCGACAACCTGTCCCTGATTCGATTTACTCTAAGTCGTCGATGAATCAAGCATAGACTCTGAATAATTCTTCTCGCACTAATTTAAGGAGTCCGTAAAAAAATCTGAATTTTAAACATATCGGTGTTTCTATTAATCGGATATAGAGAAAGTATTGTACTCACGAGTTCATTAATTACAACATGATGAATGTATTGATATATATTACAATTAACCTTGATGAAAACTCGTAGGAAAATCGAGCAACAAATTCTGCCATTTGTAAATATGCAAACAAATATGTCTAAAAACTAATAGATTGTTTGATGAATTTAACATAAGTCGCATTAGATAACGAAATAAAATTTGATAAAGTGATTAAGCAAAGGCAAATCGAATTGATCTCAAAATCATCCTTTTCGTGATCGTTCAATCAAGCTTAGTGGCGCATAAATACGGAGTCCATCGGATAACTGCATGTCACAGACAGAGAAGTATGAGAGAGAAAATCAAATCAGCATTGGACGCTGCTGTGCTTATATGTTGGAGCAAATCTGGTCAGATATCAAGTTTCAACTTTTTGTGTTTCCGATCAATCGAATTGTCGACGGAAAACATACACTGTATGTACTTTTTTATCTGGGTAAGACACTCGATGAGATCATATTGAGTCAAAGAAGACGAACACAAAAGTTAATCGCTGGCTGAAGAAATTCATATAAAGGATGTGAACTTTAGTTTTTCTGTATTTACAATAACATGAAAATCAGGAAATAAGATACTAAAAAAATATATAAAATTAGTTGAATAATTTTTATTAGATTTGAAAGTGATTTGTTTTGCATTATTTCGATATTCAATATGTTATAATTTTATAACAGAAAGCTGCATTAATATTCCTTGTCCATATTGAGCAAAATACACTTGACCATATTTTAATAGTAATAATAATTAAATAACCATTCAAAACTTAACAATATCTTCTTTCAAACACCAAAATTCTATCATATCAAATGTAAATATTATCATAATCCATTTGCTTTTAACACTTAACATTTTCTATCAAGCCATCTCAAATTTTCTCCGCTTGTTCAATTATGGAAACAGTGCAGAGACGGAGCAAAGTTTACACAGAGGTACGCAATATCCTCGCGATCGACCAACAGCGGAACAAATCGGCAAAAATTCGATCCGAACTCGAGAACCTCCGAGGCTTAAGCAGTCCCGAACAAAGTCCCGTAGTCCGGATGCCTTTCCGTCAACTTAACTTGAATATTTGTCGTCAGACACGCGCGTTCAAGTATCGATCAGTGATTTATGTAAATCGTTTGTAAACATAGACCGACTGTAACCAGAGAAGAGTGGTAGAAGAGTAAAGAATAGCAGAAGTGCACAGCGTAATAATGTCAAAATTATAATTAGCAAAAACAACATAACGGTAATACAATCTGCATAATAAGTAGTAATTTAATATTCCAATAACTCAAACTCACCAATTAAATTTGAATAATTGAATAATTAACAATAAATTGAATACCGAGATTAATGAATAATGAGATAGCGGAAGTTAAATAAATAAATAGTAGTAAATACAAAACTGCATACTTGAAATCTCCGTTTGTTTGTTATAAAATAGAAAAACGGCATCATTGTTATTTAAAAATATTTTGATCTGTTTAAATTGATAATTTTTAAAGCAAAAATATTTGGTATTATTTTAGTACAATGTACTGTAGTATATATTCCTTTATTATACTATAGCGTAGTCACTATTTGTCAAAGAAAAAACTAATTCAGTTTAATTTCAGATGCTCTGTACCTTTAACAATTACCCACGCACAGTACCTAATAACATATAGAATATGATAATGATACATATCACTATCAAACGCGTGATATATCAGTGATGCAGGCGGTCGTTGTATCATGACATGATACACTGTCACGACTGAGACTGGTATCATTTCCGTTATCATTTCCTCTCTCTGCATTCGTGCTAAACAACACGACATTATGGGTGAATCTAGTGAAAGAAGAAGAGAGATCATCTTCCCTATAGTACACTGTATATTCAAATATTATACGAAATGGGAACATTTACTGGTCGTGCAGGATTTTAATACTACTTGAGTATCCTCAGTAATAATAATTTTAATACATTTTTCTGTACAGTCTCTGCAATGAAGGTTGATGACTTACTTTCTAATATGTTTTCCAAAGGATAGATTTAATTTAGAATAATTATTGATGTTTTCTGTCTTTTGATATAGAGATGTTTATTTAAACTTCTCATCAAATAGTAGTTTATATGCATAAAAAATCATCCCTTTTACAAGTTTAAACTCTGACACTATCCTACAAAACATCAATGTGTCTCTTAGTTCGTGAACAGAAATAACTGTGTAACTGTCTACATAGACAGTTGTATGACTGTCTGTGTAGACAGCTGCCTGACTGTCTCCACAGCAGCTGCTTAGCTTTACGAGATAGAGAGAATATTTCATTAGCAAAAACCTGGCAACACAGCAGGATCAGCGTAATAGAGGTAAATAATTTACAGCATCATCATCACGGCTGCTATCATCATTATAGTGATGATCATAATCATCCTCGTTATAGTCAATATTATCATCAGCGCCTGAAATAGCGTAGCGTTAATCCAATAGTAGTCACAGATCAAGAAATAATAAGCAAGATATATAAACGAAGCGTACTTGTAATTATTTTCTATATACTTCGTCACGCAATTCGTGCAAAATTTCATTTTTAATCCGAGCAGTGAAAAATCGAAGTTGACGTTGTTATAGATCTTCGAGATATGTCAACATGATGAAGAAACTTTTGATACAGATGAGAAATTTTGTGTAAAAATTGAGGAGTCATAGATAGAAAACTTTAATCCTTTGTGTAGATCATATCGATAATAACAAAATATACGGTTTCGGATAATCATAAAATATCTTAACACTATTGTACATTCGTAATACTGATATGTATTGTACATTATTACGAATGTACACTATTGTACATTCGTAACAATGATAATATTTATTTCAGATGAAATTGTGAATACGATTTAAAACTAACTACTTTTCTTTTCTCCTAAAGTATCATATTATCTGTCAACTGAAGGCAATTAGCTACTATACCATGTTTAAAAGTTCAGTTTTACTTTTTCTCTCCGATTAGAAAATAAAAAAGCACGAGAAAAGCATAGTCACGCTATTTAAAAGAAAAGATTAAGACACCTGAGTCTTCTCACACTTGGTTGTAGTTTGTTTAAGCAAAAACGTACAAATTAGAGCTCTTTCTAACGGAACAGTAATTATTGTCATACAGTGTCAGATAAAATATTATCTTTTCAAATATCATAAATCATGTAGATTTATGTTCAATGTTTAGAGATAACATCATTTTGACAGCTTCCCACGTATAAATTGCAATCATATATACATTTCAAATCTTGCAAAATATATGCTTTTGTTCTACAGAAATTTCTGAGTCTATTTCAGAAATTTTACGGAACACAACGGTACATTAGCCCAGCAAGACATCATTAATTAGTCGTCATTAATTTAAGTAAATAAATTTTTGAAATCTAGACATATTTATTATTTTAAAATAAAAAAATTATTCCTCAGTATACTTATTATTAATATATTCAATTATCGTAATAATACAACGGCGAAACAACAGCATGCTGCTTGCCCCCATGATTTCTCAATGAGTTTGAACTTCTGCATAATAAATATGCAAATAAGGTCTCCCTGTTTGCGTAGAGATTGTTTACCGATCATGACGGTTTCTCATAAGAGAGAATCGAAAAAGGAAACGTGACACGATGCAACGGATCCCATCGAGCAAACCTGCTAGACGTATCAGCAGTGTTATAAAGTGTGCGATTTATTTTAACAGAAAATTACAAGTTCGTAATGTATATGTAACCTGATTAATTCCCGGGGTCAATTTTATTTTAAAAAAGTATAAATTTTAATTGATTTAGTAAGTACTGTCTGCCGTCCTGGGCATAAATATTAAATGAAGATTAATTTATTAGCACGGCAAAACAACACCATTATTTAGCCTGCATGCCACTGCATGCCAAGGCATACGATCAGGAAAATGATAAATTGATGAAAACTGAATAAGAACATTTTCTTCCAGAACAATCTATTGCACTACAGATCTCCGCATGATCTATAGGTCAACACAGAAGATGAACACTCAAACTTATACCAACTGCAAGGTATTAGCCGATGCTCAGGGAAATTGCTAATTTTGCTCGAGTTCCTTTGATCCGCGTGCACTGTATGGAATGCGATGAAGGAAAGTAAAGGAAAGGGAGGGTCTGAACTTGGGACGTAGAGGCGTGGTAGTCTTAGGATCGTCTTTCAGAAAATGTACTCAGCAAAAGCTTATAAACAACGCGTTAGAAACTGCGAATTTTTATTTAGCAATTTTTGCTTCTTGTTTATAACATAAACATACAAGAGAGTAGCAATAGCGTGCGTGGAATAATAATGTGCATATAGATAACTGTGCTCATATAAAAATAATATAAAATCGTAGACAATGATGCTTTAAATTAAAAATTCGTATACAGTCATTATTGAACACGGAACAAATGCATAAAATATGCTGCATGTATTAACATGAATAAACACTTGTACATTGTTCATGCTTATAAAAGCATATTGCATATATCTGAAATCGCTCTTAGAACGTGTAACATCAATATAGCATAAAATAGGTTTATTTAATATTTCAGCTTATAATATAGAGAGCCGCAAACTACTACAATCAAAGAAGATCAATTTATCGGATATTTTCAAAGAGTAATGGATTTATTATAAACATTGCTTGCTTAATATGTGCTTAAAGCGGAATATAATTTGCATATTCAATTATAATAGAGCACTTCTATTAAATTACTTAATAAAATATTTAACTTTATGTTTGAATTAATATAATGATTAATGTTCCTGGGTTGTAAAAATGTTAGAAAAATAAGATAGTTAAAATGTTAGAATAAAGATAAAAATGTGCAACAAAGAAGATATCGGTATAATATTAAACACAAGCAAAGATGTAAAACAGTTAAGCTAATGTAATCAAAGCGAAAGTAAATCGATTCTTGCATAAACTCATCTCAACAACTTAACATTCTTTTAAAACCAGAAGCAAAAAACTAAAAGTCAGAGGCGAATCTAGAAAATAACTTTCGGAGAACGATTTTTTGTCCAATAATTCAGTCTAAACAAACGTACGGTATTTCTATATAATATTACATAATATTATGTATTTTAAATATTTAATATAATATTTCTGAAAACTTTTTGTTAAAACATATTTAGCAATAATTTTTTAGACGGAGCAAGATTACTTAAAATGACTAAATTTTGACAGAAATTCTTTAATAATTTACCGATTAAAAAATTACAATATTTTATAGAGATCGATCCCCTACGGTGTCCGGTTTAAATCAACTTCGACGGAAAGTAATCGTTTATAAAGAAATCGAGAGATTTTCGACGCGTCAAGTGCTAACTGCTGATGGCGGCTTCTGATGGACAAATCTACTCTGGACTCGAGTACTGATCCTCTTTTAGATCCAGTAAATCAAGCGCTGCTATTTAAATGAGAAGACGCTCTCAATCTTAATAACCAGACGCAAGAAACAAGCGCAGCGTTATTGTGCGGTCATCAACTGAACGATTAGACGAACAGACATGAAACAGTCTTTAATAGAGAAAGTTATTAACTTCTAAAGATTTCAAGCATAAATCTGACAGTAAAATGAGCAAAGAAATCGTGTTTCTTGTATGAAAGTTTTAGCGAATAGATAAATGTGTAATCTTTTTTACAGAGTTGCGGATGTTAATATTTTCATGTTACAATATGTCAATTTGTCGAAAAATTATTGAAAATTATTGAACAGTAAGCTTTAGAATGATCACAATGCTTCAATACAATTTAGTGAAATTAAATACTATATATAGATTTTAATTCACCAAACAAATAGTAGACAATCATAGTAAACAGAAAATCAAAATTAAAGTAAAATAAATAAACGACAAAATGAAATTAAATGTCTTGCACAAGTATATACTAATCACTCTATATGACAAAAAACACAAAAAATTACATAAGTGCATACAATGACTTCAGAAATCAAATTACAAGTTATATATATTTATTATTACCGAGAATAATCACACTGTTATCAAACTTTCTTCAAATTTTCTCCAAACTTTTTGCTTTATTATATTTTTTGAATCTCCCGGTGAAAAGTTATATCTATTTATCAATGATTTTAGTTCTATGTAATCAAGTTCATCAATTTTACTACTATAGTGCAGCGTTCAATTAATCACTTATGTTAATCGATAAGTTATCTAAATCAGTTATTTTGCTATATCATAGACTTTTCGTATGAACTAATACTATTAGTTAGATAACTGTTATCTTAATACTTAATTCAATGACACTTTAAAATCGCATCAAAATTATCGTATCATCTTATATCAGTATTTTTATTATTATCTTATCAAAGGTATCATCATCACTTCAGACATTATTGCACTTACTGTAAAAAGTCATCAAAGTTGAAACCAATATTTATTCCAAACAGTTCGATTGAAATATAAATATACTTTACGATATGCTAAAAAATGTGAGTCACACTCAGATAATATTAACTACTTGAGCAATAGATAGGCTCAAAGAATAAACCATTACTCAATAAAATATGCAATAAAATATAATAAAATTTATTAATATTAATTCTAATGTAGGACAATATAAATAATATTTGCAATCACCGTATATATCATCATTCAATTGAAATATTTTATGTTCAAAAGTTGCATTGCTTATTATAATAGACGTTATTTGACAAACCTTGATTTATAATAATTCAGAATTTAACAGTTACGGATTGTTCAATAGTTATAAATAAAAATCGCTGAAAGATATTTTATTTGAAAAATCTTCAATTTAAGCATTTATCATCATTTTATAAAATTTAATATATTACTTTCAGGATTCAACATGCCAAATTTTATTAATTTCAACAATCAGCTGAAATCTTACAGTTACAGCCTACTTTTATAACCTCTCAATTGTAATTCATTCAAAGTTTGTGTCAAAAATAGCAATTGAAATAAGAAACTGAAAGTCAAGACAGACTCTCAGCTCAATAATTATTCTGTCGTTAGAAAGATGAGAAAACATTTAGAGATGTCATTGATGACAAATTTACAAGGATGAAATTAAGAAGCAAAGAAGAATCCTTTACAAATTTGAGACATGTTCATGAAAAGTGAACACAACAAAAACAGTGCTTGATATAAATATGCTAAAAGTAGAGAAAGTTGTAAATCTGTCAAACGGATAATAATCCAAAGAAGATCTGCTTTTATGCTTAGACTTGCTTCCTTTTCTTTTGTAATTATTACAAAATTCAATATTCTCAAGTAAACATTACAACGATGGAAAAGGAAAATTTGATATACAAACGAGATATATAGATACAAGTTTGTGGCTTTTTATTTCTGCTTGAACTTATAACCCAATGGCTTTTTAAGCCTGTACATAATTGACATCACATATTTAACATAATGTAAATTATTAACACTAGTTATATTTATTACAAATTAATATTGCAATAGATGCTTTAAATGCATATTTAATTTTAACGAAGTACTATAAATCTTGAAGAATGTAAGAAACCCCATTAAGTGAATATCTTTTATATATATCAATGTATCAATGACATAATGCAATAAACTTTGCATGCGAATGGAGGCATACATGAAAAACATATATTCTATACTATTTTTACATCTAAACTGTTTTGAATTATTTTTTACTTCCCACGCAGCATAGCGAACAACTATAAGCTTATTGCCATTTACCTTATTTATACTTTCTACTTCAGTCTAATATTGATATAAAGATAAGTCGATCTACTTCAAATTCCTTCTTCAGTAGTCTGTATATATATATCGCCAACACGCTAAGCATACAAGTCAATAATTACACACTTTACTAATAGAAGTGACTAGAATAAAATAATATTATAGCTATAATTTCAAGCCTGCACTTGAAGCTTTGCATTAAATAAGATATATTCAAAAGAATGAGTATATAAAACTTGTTTCTTTCATATACACAATAAGCAACTAAATTTAATCCTAATTAGCGGGATGTTAATGAATATAAATAAACGCAAAGTGAGTGCAATAGGCATTGAATCATATACATATGATTGTATATTATATATTTTGATAAGTGTTTCTGCTTTAATAAAGGCAATAACTTTTTGTTTTTGTGAAACTATTACATTTTTTAAACAATAACCAAATTAGTTCACCATATATTTGCAGTTTTAAAATAGATTTTTTTATCTCATATAGAAAATATTTTCTATTTCTATGACTCTCTAGAGTTCTCTAGAGAAATTTTTTGTTATTATAATATTCCATATTTTGACATTTAAAGATCCAAACAACATAGTTAAAATCAAACCTTGTTGAAATAAAATAATAATTTAAAATTCTTAACTCACCTATACCATTCCAGTCCTTTCTCATAATTCCGATCAAAAAAATGGATCTCCGGCCCTGACGCTCTGACATTAGGATGAACCCTAAGAAACTCCAGCAAGGCCCTCGTTCCTCCCTTCTTCACTCCTATAATAATAGCCTGCGGTAATCGAGGTACGGCAAGTGTCTGCGTTGAAGACAACCACGATCTGTTCGATCTGTTCGTAAGAAACTCTAATCCGAGATTAAGTCTCGGATTCCTGGTAGTCCTATTAAAATCATTATAATCATGAACAGAATCATTCAATTCGCTGGAATTATCAACTTTTTGCTCGTACTCAAACATATAGTCATCATCGTAATCATCCGAGTACTCTATCATGACATTTTCCTTATCATCTGATCGGAACAACAGTTTATTCGCTTCGATTTGATTTGTTTCAATCCTTGGTGAATCATCCAACGATTCCGCTTCGTTTGGGGTCCAAGATGGCGACGTGTGTTTCTCACTGGATGATGACGTCGCAAAAGAAGTGACCGGTTGCCAAACCCCATTCACCGTTTGTCGTCGATCAATCTTGTCATATCGTTCGTCTTCGCTAATGACTTCCTGTGACGTACTAAGTCTCAAGTCACCGTTTGTTGACGTCGAGCTTTTCTCTTCAATTTCCGTTTGGTATATCTGTCCAACTCGATTCATCATTACGTCATAGTCGGTAGACTGTTGGCGAACAGACGGGAGAGATGTTACTAATATCGGTAGAGATATGATGAGAACTAAAATCATCAGTCGCGCTCCGGTTAATACCGATAGAAAATTATTAGAATAAATTCTATCGCGATCTCGTTTTAGATGCAATATTTTGAGCACCATGTTCAATCATCCAAACTTTCAGATTTTATTATATATTCTTTAATTAATATAATATAGACCGAAGCTCGCATTGGAAACGTAATGATATGAAAATCTTTCGATCATTTTCTACAATAGAAGAATATTGAGAATTCTAATTATTTTAGAATTAGAAATTAAGGAAGCTACAAATTAAAGTAAAATGAGTTAGAAATGAAAACTAGAAATGTCTATAAATAGAATCTCTCATACCGCACCTAGATTCAATGTTAAATTGTCAACATTATTGACTAATCGACTTAATCTCAAATAGCTTTAAATCAGTTCTTTCCCTATAATCTCGTCTATAGCCTCCGCAAATAAATGCAATAAATGAAGATTTAACGACGTGAGAAAGTCTATGCTAACGACCACTAATAAGAGCTAATAATAGCGATTCGTTTGATCAGTGTTTGGATAACCGAGTGTTGGGCAGATGCTACGGCCTAGCGGGGAAGGATGTTTAGTTGAATCCAGTGCGCTGCTTCACCTGAGTCAAATGAACGTAACAAAACACTTGTAGTAATGTTTCAAACGCAGTCGGCGTAATCAGTTCCGCATTCTAGTTATGGACTAAAAGTTAACGCTGCAGACTTTTGTCAGGTATTATTTCAGGGGAAATGTAAATTCACTCAATAAATTAACTAGAAACAGTTGTAATGTAAATTATAAAACTAAAAAGACGTAACGAAAATCAAAAATTGAAAATAATTTAAACCAGTAGAAAATGTGCTTGTATTATATAGATTTTGCGTAAAATATTTTAGTTGAATTCAACCGTAAACGTAAATTAACTTAAAAAATTTAATTGAATTTGAATTCAATTAAAAAATATGCAAGATTGTAAATATCCGTAAACGTAAACTTACTTTAAAAAGTTCAACGAACTAACATTGTACAAGATGAAATTAGAACATGAAATTAATTGCAATCTGAATTAATCATTCAAAATGCGATCCGCATTGACGTTGTTTTTAAAAGTTCAAGCTTTTAAAAATAACGTCAATGCAGATCGTATTTTAATGATTAAATCAGATTGCGATTAATTTCATGTTCTAATTTCATCTTGTAGATATAATATCGGTTAAGCTCGGAAGTGCAGACGTATTGCTGCAGAGATTAGTGAGAAAACTCGACAAATATTGTTTGCAATACTGTAATCCAGATTAATACAGTGAGGTGCTTCTCTTCTATAATAACATTTGTTAATGCATTTCCTAATTAACAAGAAGTCTTTATTAAAAGTTGAATTTTTAGTTTCTGTGAAAATAAAGAAGACCAAGTGTTAATAGAATAACATGAGTTAAAGTTTTCAGCTCTGTAATATTTTATTTGTAGTTCAAATTTGATGAAAGTATAGCATTCCTAATCAAAATGTTTCAAAAAATATATCAAAATTTCAGTAAACAGACAGATCTTTACTGTATACAATAGGGCATTAGATTTAAAGTATAATTTTCATTTGGCTTACGTTTAAATTGATGTGACAATCGTGTCACATTAATTTCGCTTCATTTTCTGTCAACCAAATTAGGCGGAAAAACAATATGAAAATATTTTAATAACTATTGATTGTTCTAATTGCTATATTGTTACCTGAATAAGAAAATATAAATAATAGTAATAATGCGCTTTTATTATAAATAACAGTATACCTGAATTTAAAATACTATCCGCCGTGTAATCAACAAGTTCACGACACAGTAGATCTAATTACAAGAAAAAACATTTTCCTTAATCGACTTATATTGAAATTAGTAACCTAGATCCCTATAAACTACTGCAAATAACACTCACATGGCTTAATACTTACTCGCAGCTAATAGATCTCAACAATAAAAGCAGTGTGCCTCGCGGAACTAACTACCTATGCTAGATAGATTCGAGCTTAACAGAAAACGCGCTTCGTCTAAACAAACTCTAGACTAGAATAACAAACAAAAAACTACAGTGTTCTCGCACTGCAGGCGACTTGCTTTAATACACTGTGTGCTTAGATCTCAGATGCTACCGTGTCTCTTCTTTGCAAGCGCAAGAATACAGAGAGATGATTGGTTGAGAGAATACAGTCAAAGCTTCTAGCGAATGAATAAAGTGGGATTTATCTTATGAATGAATGTCGTATACGATTTACATAAATACGATACAATGCGAATTGTTGAATGATCCACTTTATCAAAGTAATTTTTAACGTAAATTATTATTTTTATCCTTGTTTTACATTTAGTGAAACTTCTGCAATATTTTTCTGACATTTGACTTTGTATATGATTTGTATGTCATTAATTAATAATTGTTGTAATTTGTTACAATATTTATAATAAAATTTATTAAGCATATTATAAACAGTCACGAGACTATTTTTGCACCTTCGCTTCATTCTGTAATTCAAAAAATTTAATACAGATTTTAAAATGAAATAGCGTAAACTTAAATATCAAATATTGCATATTATGATTGTATTATATAATATAATCAATATTAATTTGTTGAAATTAATATCTTTCGCTTTAATCATGGTGATTTTTTAGCCTTTCAATCAGAATTCGTGCAACTGACTGCCTTAGTTTTGTAATGATAAAATTGTGAAATTCAGACACTTTTTAGATTGCTTTATTTGATTTTATGTTTATTTTATAAATGGTACATAGTGGTTGATCAATGATCTTACCTTATGTTGAGGCCTTTAACATGATTCAGCAATTCAACATGATTTAGTAGTCTTTTCATCTATTTGATTGCATGACTTACATTGTAGTTGAAAAATATATCAATATCACAGTCTAAAATATCCTGTTTTATGTATAATCGTTTTTTGTATGATAGTTTGAATTCCGAACAGCATAAAACACTGTAGTGCCATCGCGGGAATAAATTATAATACTAATAATTGACCTGACATTCGCTAGGCTTCGAAATTTCAGCTTTGATCATGCAACGGTACAGTTTATATTCCATTTAATATTACGACATTCTTGGCTTTACTGTAGTGTATACAGATTTTTACTTATTTTTATTGTATTTTTTGTACAGAAAAAGATAAATCATTTAATTGATTAAAAGTCTATTATCCAAATTATTTTTATGGACAATTATAAATTAACATAGGCCTAGTAGCAAAAAACGATTATATTTATTTCACTGTAAAATTTCTTTTTTCTGTAAAAAAATTCTCTGAAGATAATTAGATTGTTTTCAATCGATTACATGTTTTCTGAGTGAATCCTTAACTCTATTTAAATAAACTATTTAAACAATTGTTAAATACAGCCAGGAAGCAGTTTACCATATAGCAGCTGTCAGCTACACAGTGCGCGCAATTCAGCAGCTTTGGCGACAGATTCACGCAGTCATGCAACGACTCCAGCAGTTGACTCTGAGAATCCGCACTGGATGGATGCTTCTATGATTGCATTGTTGATCAGCTGTAAAGAGATCACACATTGACTGACTTGAAGTCATTGATACGGTCTACAAGAAAACTGCAATCATGATGCTTATACGCATACCTCTCTCAGCGACTGTCGCTGCGAATAACGCTTTTGCGTCGTTATATTCAACGCAGAGACATAATGGTCTTCTTGAAGCAATACCACTGACAGAGAAACTAGACAAAAAGGTATCGAATTATCCTTGTTTACATCTGTTTGGTTTGTTGACGTCGTAGTCTAAAGTCTATAGAGATAGATAGTTCATAGAGAGGTGACTTTTTGCTTTAATTAGATGCTTTAAAATACATTAAAAATAAATCTTTTTATCTTTTTATTTTACGAGTTATATTTGATATATTGAGACGCTGTTAAAACCATGAAAGTAATACTCAAATGACATTTTTTAGTTTATTTTATAATATTAGTAGTATAACACACGGCAGTTCTTTCATTAATTATTAATTTAAGCATATCAAATATACAAAATTAATAATAAAAATATTATGTATGAACTTTTATTCACTGAAAAACAGCAGTATTAAATATGAAGATAACATAACCGTAAAAACAGGGTTGATAAAAATCATGATTTTTTTCAAAAAAATCGAATTTTTTTGATTTAAATCGGATTTTTTTAAATTTAAATCAGATTTAAATTGAATATTTTAGATTTAAATCGGATTTTTAATAAAATTTCTAAAATCATACGAATACAGTGCAAAGTGTAACATTTAATCTCAAAGAATTGCATCACTTTTAAGTTTTCTGTAAAGTATGATATAATAATTGCTATGAATTATAGACTTAATTATAGACTTATTATAAACTTATCATAGACTTAATTATATGAAAGTTTTTCTGAGTTGTATACTAAATAATTATAATTAATTCAATTAAGCTTAACTAACACAAAATAAAAGCACTTATGTTGCATTATTACTTTTCAAACAACATGCCAGTCCTTACGCCCAGCAGACATTATGATGCTGTAAACAATAAGTTATACACGATTCGAAATTCAGACTGAAAAAATTTAAAATGCAAAATGTCAACATGCAAAGTGGCTAATAAATTGTTACAGCTAATTTTTCAAAAAATTAAATTAAAAAAAATTAAATTTAAAATTCAATTATGATCAGCGCTGCATTCAATTAAACAAACAATCTGTTGTCAATATACTGATTTCCTATTGAATTGCAAAGCCCTGTACAATGTAAATATCAGCTCAGTCGGCGAGTGAGAAATATAGTTTAGTGGATTATTTAATAGATAGTTTAAATCACTTCTAATAATGATCAAACATTTGTATACATTTAATTTATGTTTATAATATTTCTGATTTAAATAAAAAATTTCATGATTTTTTTTAAATTGATTTAAATCGCGATTTAAATCGATTTAAATCACCTGATTTAAATCACTTGATTTAAATCATCTCAACCCTGCATAAAAATAAGATAAAAATGTTATAAATGATTGTAACACTTATTTTTTAAATGACGGGATGAGTTTCACAAGTAAAGCTTTTGTAGTGTCTTGATCGTTTTGTTGTAAGTATTACTGTATTAGATATTTAATTTAGATATATTTGTTCACTTATATTCAGCTGTTGATAAAGTTACAACTGTAACATCGTGACATTCACTTTTACAAAGTCTGGAACAACGGAGAGACGATTATCTTAAAATCATTATATCGCGTAGTATATAGATTTTAAACTTGAAAACAGTCTATATCGATACAAAAAAAGCATGCTAGGCCTATTGTACTCTATTCAGAATTATAGCTGAACTATAGCGCAATAACTTATCGTTACCATATATTCCATTGTTTAAATAAAATGATGATTTGATCGCGAGTCTGAAATACAGCGGCTTCTCAGCAAAGCCAGCTGCTGGAGCCCTATCGATCCATTACTTCACACGGGCTGACATCGAATCCGCTGAATCAAGTAACGGAACAAGCCGTTGTTTGCTTAATTAGTAGCCGTTTAGCTGGAAAATAAATTCAAATAATCCTCGGATATGTAAAGATTTATTATCATAGAGTTATTTGCTGGTAGTGTGGGTTGGAAAAAGAAAACCCATATACAGGGCATGATACTGTAGATATCAATTTACTGGTGATTAATTATTCAACTCTACTTCGAAACTTTACTGTTGCTTTGAACTGCTTGATTGAAACGGTAGAACGATACTTAATAATTTTCATTAATGGATTCGGAATAAATATTAATAATATCTCTACGTCAGTAGATCTCTGGAGTAGCGAGGGAATGATGATTGCGGGTCTCTATTTACACGAAATTTTAAAAGTTGATTATTAATTCTGTCGAATATATAAAAACTAAATAAAAAGACCAAGAAATTAAAGACTAAATAAATAGCTTTTAATCCATTCTGCAACATTAGTGTTTGAGTAAAAAAATATAATGTATTTTTTATTTATCATCAAACCGATTGTTTGTATAAAAGCATATTAAAAGTACGCTGTAGTTCATAAGTCAATAGAAGATAGAATTTTTTTAGTGCATAGAACTTTATTTGTTAAACTAAAGACATTAATTTATTATGATCATTCGTTTACAATTATTTATAAAAAAAACTACCACAAGCTATTTTGTTCATTTTTACATGCAAATCACAGTGAAGTCCAATTACTTGCTGATTTAAATGTAATTAATGTTAACTGTTGTATAGGAGTTATTACTGTGATCTCAGACGAACGTTTTATCATTATTGCAAACGTTAATTGTATTTATTCGGGTAGTGGTGAAACGCGGGACTGCGGGACTGTGGGAATGAATGTGATGAAAAGCGGGAGTGTGTTGCGGGAATATGTTGCGTTAGTATTTTTAGGGTTAGGGTTAAGGGTTAGG
>JAQIXG010002636.1:0-17102 GCA_034700105.1 Oconnorella tubifera | reverse complement strand
TTCTGCGCAAATCGCAGAATTTCAGTTTTTCACCGCAGAAAACTGAAATTACCGCAGCAGAAAACCGGTGGCCTTAATAATAATGCAGTCTTTCAATGTCAATGTAATGTACAGAATTAAGAAGCATAAACATCGTATGAAGATTATATCGTAATAGAACACTCGTGATGAGAAGCCGCAACCTTTAATCACATTATTTATCAAGTAAACAACTCTTCTGCTTTCTATGATGATGATGATATTGATCAAGCCGATCTCAGTTTTCAATATTTTGATGCAATTTAGCAAAAGCGGCATTCTTCATTAAATATTAGATGTAAATATTATTCTATCTTCAACCTGTCAGATGTGCTTTATTATTATAGACTCGAATAATGTTGATGATTCACACTAATTAATTTTTTGTGTAAAAGTTTTTCAATTGTGTTTGTTTAACGAAAACTTATTCGAAATTAAAAATCATAAAGCCAAATATATCTTGTTAATTCAAATTGTGTCGCTATTATAATTAAGCTGGCATTTAAACAGTGAGATAAATTTTAATTTTCATTGAGTCTGTGCTCAAATTCGCACACTTCAGATAGAACTACTGGTACCAAATGATTAAACTATACAATATATTTTACATATGATTGAAAATTTATATTCACAAATATTTCTAAACTTAAAAAAAGGAATATAATGACAAATTATCTACGTTGAGACGTACTGTAAACGTAATGGTAAAAGGGTTAAAAATGTATGTATTACTGAACCCTTAATGAATGACAATAAGGTCCAGATATTGCAAATAGAATTGATGCAACATTGATACTGTACTTCCTTACTGAGCATTTAGCAGCATCCTTGTATTCGTCAGCAAACACTTTATTATCAAGTGATAGATTTCGACGAATGTCCCTGTTGAAGCCAATAAAACTGTCTCGCGTGATTTTCTTAATGATTGCCCTCCTCATAAAAGGTCTCTACGATTAATCAGTTATATTAATAATTGAATCATTTATTATGTTTGTTAATGATCTTTTTAACCGCAGAATTTATACACTTCCTAGTGTCGTAGATCGTTGTTACGGGTTTTTGTTCAGTGCATAAAGTTACGAATTTTTTAAACAATATGCCAAATAACGTGTATCAATAATATCATAATATTATTGATACATCTGATTAGATATGAAATATAATATTCATAATATATTATATTTCATATCTAATCAGATTTTTATATGAGATTTTTTATCATATCTATTTTATATACTATTTTAAATTTATATTTTATTTTATATTTATATTGTACATTTTCAATTTATATTTTATATTTCATATATTTTAGCAGATTTTTATGTTAACGAAGTTTCATCTCATTGCGTTTTAGCAAGCTATTTACTTCTGGTTGATTATAATCTTGAAACAGTACACTGATTCAATCAAACAGCTGGTCGTGAGAGATAGTGAGAGTCTGCTATGATTAAATTTTAAAGTTATTTTTAAAAAATAGCTAGGGGTTAAATTTTGACAGATTTCACGAGATTTGCAAAAACACAAGTTCTAGCTATGATTTTTTTCCTTTTCTATGAGTCTGATTTATTTTGTTTTCTGTAAAAAAAATATATTACTTCTTATTAAGCGTTTGACAGATATTTTCTGAATGAAGGTCGATAGTATAAAATGTTGATTATACTCTATTACATAGCGATAAACAAAATAATTAGTTAAAATTTACAATTAATATTAAAGCGGAACTTATTTTTTTGTAATTTGACCAGCCGGTGAACCAAAAAAGAATAATCTCGTCCATTATAATCAGTAACCCTATATATGTGGTTCAAAATTGATATATGAATTAGCGGATCTATGTCTGTATTCAACCTGTCGATAATTTTTAAAGCGAGTCTTTTACCGATTTCCTGATGAACACTTATCAACTGTTATCTTTTGAGAAAGAAATGAAAAATTTGATTAATGCAAAATATTTATTTCGCTCGATAATCTATTCTGTCTTGGATAAATCGTATTATAGGTAAAAGAATTGCACGTGTGTATTGTTGTATACCTGTGATGTCGCATATGAATCTATAGACTATAGATATTAATAGCAGAGCTGTTTGCATGCTTTAATTCAAATGATTAACAACTTGTATGCTTCTATAATAGATATATTTGTATTGCTTCACTCTCCGCGATATAATTGCTCATTAGAGCTACAATTATAATTATAATATCCTCTTAAGCGCTTATACATCTCTCCATAATGATAATTCTCCACAATTTTCTAAATAATGAAACGATGTTGTATAATTTTTTTAAGAGTTTTATTTGCGCTTGGCTCAGTATACTATACCAGGGATGTTCTATGTGCGGCTCAAGGGCCACATACTGCCCGCTCAATCATTATTTGAATCCCGCAACTGCTATGAAAACAAGCGTTAAATGTGGCCCGCCGAGCCAATTATTGCGGCCCGCGGTATATAAAATATGACCCGCGAAGTCATAAATGGCCAATAATTGCTTGTAAAGGAATAAAGAAAAGTTGTTACTGTTTTATGTAGGGTTAAATTCAAGTTCAATTGTTATTTATTATTCTTATAACTTACAGGGAAATTAAAGGAGGCCGGTGACTACAAAAGGTCAACAAGTTTTTTATTTCGCTACAAAAAATAGTGCGTCTCTATGTCTATTTATTTATTTGTTTTGCAGCTCGCAGAGCCATTTGCATCAAAAATTGGTTCTCGGACGCAAGGTGCTCACCAATGCCATTTCACAATTTCATTCAATTACATTTCATTATAATCAATTCGTATACAATTTTTCGGTTTCTCGCTTGAACTTTGTGTTGTCTTCAATGACTACATAGATCTAGAGATCTATATTTAGTTTAGTTATTTGACCTGTCAAAAATATTTCATCTCAGAGGGTGAGAGTAAAAATGTGCCCCGGAGGTTTTGCTTTCTCCTACACCCCTTCCCCATCTTCCCGGCTGTCGCGATGATATTAGTTTCAGTTTTCTTTTACTACGGCTGCATTCAAAATAAAATCAACAATTAATTTTTTACCGATCTATCTTTATAATGGTTTCGATGAACTGTCGGTATACTGTCCGGTCCAATTTGTTTTTAATATGAATGAATCTTTTTAATGTGACCTTTCGAAGCATGTTTTGTCGCGACACTGGCGTTTTCCTGGTTAAAAATCATTTTTTCGCAGCTGGAACACTGTTTTTTAATTTCCTATGTGAAGGAAATATTGCACTTAAGCACGTTATGAGCTAGATTCGGTTTTACGAATAAAAATGCTGATTGTGACAGTAATTGTACCTAAACGTTATTGTTATTAGAAGTTTATACTATGCGTATTTGCTTAATTATTATAACTTTATAAATCTTTAACGTTATGTTGTATGATTGTTATAACTTATTGTGACGAAATAAATAAAATGTTAAATGTCAACTATATTTTATATTTGATGAAAAATTATAACAGAAAGATAAACAGCTATTAATATACACTGTAATATTTAAAATTGATATTTTAAATTATTTCGTTTATTTCCTATGCATTAACTTTGAAAACTTGGAAAATGTAAACTTACACTTAATCAAACAAAATACTATTATAGATGCTCGATTTTATTCTATTTTACTAACTATAAAGATATAGTGACTTGTTGGTCGTTTACTTTTAGACTAATGATTTCTATGTTTTTAATTATGTAATAATATTAATATACGTTTTAAGACCCCCAGCGGTCAGATTTTGCATTATATTCTGGATCGTAAAATCGCGCAATTATATCTGGATTAACCTAAAGAAATGTCTGCTTGCATAATATATAACATTAATCACTGTCTATAGTATAATATTGTTGTTGAATGGATATTAACTCCGATTGCGTGGGATAAGAACTTAAGAACTGCTGAAAAGTTCGTCTTAAGTATTATATTAATTTAGCTAATTCAAAACAACTCTATAAATTAAAATTGACGTCTATTTTTGGTAGAAGCTTACATTTGAATAAGCAATTTGTTTGATGAAAATTTTATTATTATTTAAAATAATAGGCTGGTAATGCTATGCAACATTAGTTATTATACTGTAAAGCTCTTGCTTTAAACGCTGTTAATGTTTTGCACGGCAATAGTGGGCCACTCTTTGTTTTACTGATTATACTCTTGTGCCACCGGAGTTTTTCTTAAAAAAAAAGATATTGCGAATTATCGAATCGTAAATTAAATTCGACACCACTCTCTGCAAGTTTTAGTTATAAACTCTCTTACCCTGCCAGCCTTAATGACTACTTGCGGAATATATTTCAATCGATGATATTACAAATCACAGCTGTTACATTTTAATAAGCGAGTATCACCTTTATTTGATTTGCGAGGATAAACGAAAAGGGTCACGGAGAGAAATTCCTGGTCTTTATAAGTATTGCAGCCAGTCTGCCTATAAACTATCTTAAGGATATTTGGAGAATGGTTACGAAACATATATTAACAATGAAACGCAAACTCATCTCATTTTTAAATTTAATTTTAAAATTACTACGACATCTTTTCCTGAATACACTTGCTATCCACAATTAATAGCTAATAGTTAATATAAGCTTACTTTTTTCTTTAGTTAGTTTATTCTATACTTCGAGGCCCGTAACAGGGGTCCGGGTTCTTAAAAATTGCCGCCTCTGGGGTTTTGCCCCCCCCCCCTCCCCCAAAGTCCTGTTACAAGTGGCCTTTTGACAGTTTTTAGTCTTTCTAACCTTGGTTCTCTATACTAGATTGATTTTATACTAGAAGCAGGTTGGTTAAAATAAAACGTAAAATTTGGTCACAAAAATGATGTTAGGAAAATATGTTAGGAAAGTGATGATAGGAACTTTAAAAAGTTATTTCTCTTGTATGTGTTTTGAGTTACTATCAATTGGGTCCAAAATTGAATCTCTGACAAAGTCTGTAAGGAGATAATGAACAAGAAACAATTCTGATATTTTTATACATGTTATCTGAAATAATTATAAGGACACATCTAATTTTCAATATTCTCTGTTAACAATTTAATGTAGCCAGACATACTGCGCTATTCACGATTTAGTTTATAGACAATTTACTTAGCTTTTTGAAGATTGACAAACAAGACACGGGGCAATTTACCTACTTTTTAGGCGGCTAACCGGGATTCGAACCTGGACCTATCGATTTCGAATTCAGCGCTCTAACCACTTCGCAAATTGATACAATGTAACAGACGCTTTACACACGCGTTTTTTCACAAATATTTAGAATAAATTTATTGCATATACTTTATCTGAATTTGCTGCAGAATTAAGTTTCGTTTGCCTATTTATATTTAAAATGGCTCCGAATTTCTAAATGAAAATGATTGAAATGTTTCAATACAAATCTTTAAATCTACTGGTAATCAGGACAATCGATAAGTCAAACAATTTCTCGCTGGTTATTTTTAGAACATCGATAAATCGTTATGTTAACTATGTCAACGCCAACAAAAGCTGTTACACAAAGACTCCATTAGCTTCAGAAGTAATTAGACGGCAAGTCGCGCGTTGTATCCGTGTTATTGTTAGACGTCGGTCTGTAGCAGCAGTGAACGAATGAAAGGGACTTTTTAGAAAACGGAAAAGCAATAACTATTGTTTCCTGTATACGTTGTGTACAGACTGTTGGGTAAAGGATTCACTTGACCAAGATTTACAGTATATTTCATTGTGAAAATTAAATAATATATGTAATTATTTCTTTATTTGCTTTAAGTTTCCTATTATTAGTACTATAATGATTTTTATTTACTATGCAGTGAATGATTTGTATAATCTTGTGAATTAATATTGTGCATTATTGCAGTTGTTAATTATGAACAAAATAATTACTAATTGCTAACTGCTTTCTATCTATTTTCTCATATGTTATTATTTGCGCAGCTTTTATTAACCAAAACCATTTCTTAACTTAAAATAGCTATGAATTTCTAAATGAAAATGATTGAAATGTTTCAATACAAATCTTTAAATCTACTTCATTGAATGCACTTAAATTACAGTTTATTTTAATTTATTTCTGAATGTATCTTTATTTCTGTAATTGAAATAGAAGAATCATATACAAAAGAAAGATACAGCATACTTAAAAACAATTTGAAATCAACTATAACGCGTTGTTAGTTATAAACTCTGCAAAATTGCTAGCAATTATGTTAGTAATAATGTGCAATAGACCTAAAGATATTTAGCATTCATTACATTTAGTATATAATCACAAAATGACAAAGATCTATTCTCGGTATATGCTAAATATAGGCATACATACAATCAGAACTAATAAATCTAAATGACGAAGCTCATACTTGAGACTATTTCCTCACAGCTACGAAGCTATTTCTTTAACATAGAAAATAATTATTGATTGATTCACAGTAATCTCCGCGAATTACTGCAGCTCAAGAGAAAGTGCAAACATTGTTTCAGGACAGTTTGCAAAATTAGGTTACTATTTTTATAGTTATGCTCCAATTTAACGACCGTATTTGTTGTTGGAAAAATATGCTGAATTCAGTGGATTATAAACCGTTAACCGTAGAAATTTGTTTCTCTTGATATATACGTTTTTATAATATTTTGTGTTAATAAGATAAAAGGCTTTATTGTATTAACATTTGTCAAGAACATTTAAACAAAATCTGTATTATTCATTGCATATTTGAATGTATCTAAATGTTATTTTCAAGATTTCATCACAAGGTATATTAAGTTATGTTCACTCCAGTATTTTTTCCAGTTTATTTTAATATAAGCGTTCCCACTGTTCAATTTAAAATTACAAAGTAAAAATAGTATATTAGAGAATGAATCTAGATCATTTGCCCAATAATATTTCATGCGTATATCGAAGATAGATGAATGAAGCCCTTTTTACTATCATTAATACATTATAATTACTCTCACAAATGATAAGATTCCATTTCATTTCAGTTATTAAGCCTAGAAATAATAACTTTTAAAGTTTATTATAATTTACTATCTTGAAAAATGACAATAAATTACGATCTTAAATCTAATCGAGAAGCACCCGTCAAACCAGTACCTGAGGTTAAAAAGAATTGATTTCTGCCAGAGAGAACGTACATCGCGGATGACACGCATCCAATGACCGCAGTCATAATTTGACGAGAAATTTATTGATGCAATAAAAATAGTAATATTGAAGACATCCAAGTGCAGCGTGTTGCCAGATCAGAGGCTGATCTCGTCCGACACGATATATAAAATCTGTCAGTTTAGTTTCAAATTTCCTCATGCTCCTGTATGACTTTAAAAAAAAAAATTTAGAGAACGTCCGAAACTCAATTTGAGAGCTGGGATGGATTTTGAAAAAATGACATTGCTGTAAATTCTTGATGACATTATGTAAAGAAGTTTTGAGATTTAAAAATTGCCCTTTAAGCATGAATCTCAAAAGTAAATATATTTAATTAAGCATTATTTAGTAAATGAGGTATAAACAATTACTATATTA
Organism: Oconnorella tubifera; assembly: GCA_034700105.1. Lineage (NCBI taxonomy): Eukaryota > Metazoa > Annelida > Clitellata > Enchytraeida > Enchytraeidae > Oconnorella > Oconnorella tubifera. Next base: position 9,579 of record JAQIXG010002636.1, on the reverse strand, counting down.
TTAGACTCTCTATACATTGTATAAATGCAATTATAAATTCCTACATATTTTACAATTGAATATCTCGATACAAAAAGAAAACTTCTATTGTACATAATACATAATGAAAGCTGTGACACCGGTGTAATATGTTTGTGCATAATTACTTGGCTAGAATTATGACACCGGTTAATTAAGATACATACATAGCAAATAAAATTGTTAAATAATAATTCCATTGTTTGTTAAAACTGTTATTGAGAGTTTAATACCCTAACCTATAAATTTCATTAAACTTTCTCGTTCTCTAAAAATAACATATATCATGATTTTTCACAAAGTCTTACTTCATTTTTTAAAGCTGGTAAATAATCTGAAGCCCATGTCCACAAATATTTTCTAAATTGCACCGCAAAAGCCTATACTATAAGATCATCTTTTCTCAAAGTTATATCAAACATTTTATCAAACATTGTTAATCGATAAGTTACCTGTTGCTAGAATTCACATCAACAACATAAAATATATCATATTTTATATAAGTATCACACATTACTGCTCAACATGGACTGGCGATTTTATCAATTTATCACTTGGCCTATATGCAAATACTTTCTCGGCTCACGATCATATTTTTTACCATTCGGCAAATCTTCCAGATTACTAAAACTATTTGCATAGCTGTGGTCAGCGTTTATCCATATCTCACCGTTCGATGGATAAGCCGAACCGTTTAGACTGACCGACGGTAGACTGTTATCTTTTCTACGAATAACAGCCGGACTTGGACACTTCTCATCTTGGTATAAATTGAAACAACTCGAGTTATACTGCTCCATATCGCGATCAGTTAATTTCTCCGCAGCTTCGCTAAGACTTGAGCTGTAACTATCACATCTTATAGATCGACGGGGAACTTCTAATCGTTGGCTTTCAGACGTAGTTGTTGGGATCCTGAGATCACTGGCTGATAAACTGAGTCGTTTGCTACTTGTGCAACCCTTCATCCGTCCTTCGATGAGCAGTAAACTACCGGTCTCATTTAAATGAAATTCAAGCGTCGACGGATTGACATAAATAGGAATACTTATGCTACCGCAGTACACTGGCCTTGGCCTACCACCTGGAGGGGTTGAACGATCTCCAGAATGATTTTCATTTACCTTACAACCGGATTCTTCTTTAATAGGATTCAGTATCATGATCTCGAGTTTGTAATCTCTGACTCGAATTCTCACGTGATTTGACGGCATCTTATCCATGGGCAACTCAGCGCAGAATATCCCGTCGTGGAGGCTCGTCAACATTAGAAACATCGAGAAGTTATGATCGGGATGATCGAAGGGCGTATCGAGGTCGTTATCGCGTCGCTCCGACCAGCGACCACGCCTACGATGCTTGCTCGGTGAATCCCTAATGATTTCCACTTTGATCGCGCAATTCAGACTCTTGACTGTCTGCACGTTACGTCGTCTTCGTCTTGACACTGGTGACATCTTAGCGAGAAGGTTCTCTATACTATCACAAAGGTTGACACCGATTTGACGGAATCCCAGCCCGATACGATCCAGGTCATCCTTCATGCAGATCAGTTTCTGTATCCAATATCGTCGACGGACTTCTGGACTGTGCAGGGGGCTTACAGGGCGACTGGAGGAGGGCGTTGATGAGGGAGACAAGCTGCCGCCGCTGAGAGAGGAATCACCGGGTAGACCGAGGGAGGCGAGGGAGCCTCCTCCGTCGGTGTCGCCTCGAGAGCGCTGCGGCCATCGATTGCCGATGGGAGCGGACTGAATGCTCTCCGAGGGGGAGAGGGAGTGGGACGGGGAGACTATTTGAAGGCCGTGGGGCTCTCCAGAACGACTGAGGATGAAGTCCGCCGCGCTGCTCGGTCGACGAATTAGGGATGACGTCGGGGCCAACATTATTAGAAACTGAAATAAATGAAGAAATTTTTTAACTTAATTATTTATTGATTATTATCATTTTATACCATAACTTTATAAGATTAGAGAGCAAAAAAAATAGTGTTTATTTAATACCATATGATTTTTTTATAACAATTCATGAATAGAATAAAATAAATCTATCTATAGCTCATTTATGAAAGAGTTTAAAGAAGATTATTAAATTTGATTAAATTCAAATGAATGTTATCAGGCGATTAGAAAAAGTGCAGCTGGTTATTAATTATAGAAAGACCAAAGTACAGACGATAAACAAATTATTAGCGCTTGCAAGCTGATGAAATATATTAATAACAAAAATCAACGTCATCAATCATTACTATCTTGCTTATCAATGATAGCAAATCATAGATATGAGACAATTCTGCTCAAATCATTTTATATGTATTACTTCAATAATTAATACCGTAAATTCTCAAATATTTAGTTGAAGCGAGATTCAGTTTCATTTCTTAATTTTACTATGAACTCATTTATTGATAGGGTACACTAGTTAATATTTTAATACAGCAAAATATCTTATTTATAGACCCTAATTGGCTGATAGAAATTAAAGAAAATTATATATCGTCTTAAAGTTTACTTTCAGACATCAGTGTCTTTAAATTTAATTCAAATTTAACGAATGCTTTCATACTATAATAATAGTACAGGCGTACTATTATTACAGTATACTTAATCATCATCAATTGCACTTGTCTAGTTTCTAACAACAGTTGTATTGCATAAATCACTGGTTATATAGAAACTGCTATAGTTTACAGTAATAAATTAAGTTAAAAACTGGAGCCAAATTACTGAATAAAATAAGACTTTATTTTCATCCGAATAATGCAAACTGCTTTTAAGCTATTGTTTTCCATTTCAGTCACTGAGATTATATAACGCGAAAAAGCATTCAGTTATTGTCTCCGCGTGTACAGTTTCGCATTTAAAACAGTCATCTCTTGTCAGCAGAAAAAAAAATTAGAAGGTTTAAGTGAGAATAACGGTTATGAAAAGACATTGACAAGTTATAATGAAAAACTTTTAGAAGAAATAAAAACATTCAAATATAAATAAAATAAAATGATGCTAATAAATAAATGATATATAAATAAAGTCTTTTCGGAGTCAATTTTTAAAATAAGCCTACTAAAATTTATTATCTTTATCGATTAATTATACTTAAGACATTTAAAAAAATCATTTTAAAAAGAATGCATGGAAAATGTAAGTGAATGGCACTAAGAAAGAGTTTAAAAAAAATTAAAAAGAAACAGAAAATCGATAATTTATAAATGAAACTATTGATAATTATATTAATTAAGGCACGGAATTAATTTTAATTACTTATAAGTAATATTTAATTTTTGTTTATCTTTAACTTGATAAAACAAAAATAAGTCAAAAATGAAGCGAAAAGAACTTGGATGACCTTGAAGAATGCACTCAATTATGAACTAATTTCTAAGTAAAACTATTGATACATTTAGTATGGATTGAAATCTCCTTTAATGAGACCCTGGTTTAGTGCACGACAATTATAAATCACTAATAAATCATTGAAAACACATGATGTCTCATAAAATCAGAAAAATAATATACTTGAATTGATAATAGAAGCTGAGTCAAATGATAAGTTAAAAAATGACAAATGGATGACTAAAACAGAGATGAATAAATTAGAACTAAAATGAATTAAAATTCTAAATAATTTATTTGACTCCAAAGGTTGCAGATGAACATAAAAGAATTCAAAAGCACTTCTAATATTGTAATTGTCCACACGTTGTCTTAACAACTATATGATTTACAATTTTGTACGAAATAAAGATATTATATTATAAAGTAAAGAAAGATATAAGGTGCAGTATAAATAACAGATTACCTAAATAAGTAACCTTATTAAAAAAATAATAAAAAATGAATAATGTTACAAAAAAAAGTCGACACCATATATCTATCTTTCAATGAACAGTCAATGATTCGTATTACACATTTATAGTTATTTTGAAAATAAAGCTTTTTAAAAGCTGTAAGCAATATATTAAGAATATTGTCGAAGCGCGAAAAAAATATTCTCGATATTGATTGTTAGGAGAACACAAATTGCCGGAAGGGTGAACGAGCATTCTCATGATAGTTTGGCTGAACACCGGATACATTATAAAATTCCGTTCATGGAAATCCAAGAGATATCAGTAATTCTAAGAGGATAAGTGCGTTCAAAATATACCTACAAGCTGATTAAAAAAGTTATCTAAATTCATTCATATTAAAAAATAATGCTAACTGTTAAACAATAATTTTTCTCGTAGTACTTTTAGAGTTTTTTCAACCTAGTAAAAATGAATTTTAGTAGATTGAGATAATACATCCATATATAGAATTTCAACTCAAAAAATTCCTAAACCTAATTTCACTAGTCGGGTACATTCATAACTGACAAATTAAATGTACCCCAATAAACTTAATTCGATAATAAGGTTAAGCGTAATTTAATTATATAATATTTTTACTTAATTATAATAGTAGAAATATCAATGAATCAATTAACTTTTGTCACTATATAGTTATGTGCTAAAGTATTAAACCGCTCCTGTAGTGTTCACTTTATATCAACATGATTCTCAATTTAGCATCGTCTGTTAATGTTCTATAGAATAAAAGTTCTAGAAGATCTAAATATTTTCAAAAATTGTCATATTAGTACATTAAATCTACGATAGCTGCTCGCAAAATCTCTTACTGCTTATTTATACTATTTTACGCCTAAAAGTAAGAAATTAAAGAAATTTGATGATTGCCTATACAATTTTATTATATGATTAAATGATTATCAATGTTGTAAAATTATTTTTATAATTACTTTTAATTGTTATGTAATTATTTTACAATTAGTTGTTCCTTTATAAGCTATTTAACTATATATGTTCATGATAAAGACTTCTATTTTTTTAATCAACTTGTTTTTTTCTAAAATCTTTGCTATCTGCTTATATATTTGTAAAACTGAGAAAGAGTAAGGAGTTCTATAGAATAATCTGAATAGAATTTTCTAGTATGTTTGCCATCACCCAATCACATATTGTCACGACTAGATTTTTTATTAATATCATCATTCATCTCTTTATTTTGAAATCAGAATTGCTGCATAATCCCTTCAATTTTTCACAAAGTATTTATATAAACAGAATAATTTTTATGCGTATTTTATTATGTTCATTTCAGTCTCATCAAATTCGATAATTTATTTTTAAACATGTTTTTATAAAAAAACATCATTTGGTAGGCCATGCAGTAAGCTTATTATTCAGGATCCACAGTTAGATTCTTTTCTTTTATATATTACTGTATTTCAAGTATTGCTTTTACGAAAAAAATATTTAAAGTTTGTTTTGCAAAGAAACAAACATTATAAAATTCTTGTTTATTATATGTTATCAGTAAATTGAGTCAAGAATGTTATGTATCAGTAAATTGACTCAAATATTCATTTTTTACATTTAATTCTATTTATACTTAATGCTTTTAAAATATAATTCCATATATAAAGCCTGTACAAAACTTACGACATACTATAATCTTAATTGCAAATTAAAGTTTATTATAAATTGTATGCTTACCTATTTGACAAATTTAAAGAAATTTTGATTTCGATGAGTAAATCCTTGACGAAAAATAAAATAAGTAATTTAAGCCAGAAAAGATAATCTAAATTACTTGAACTTTGAAATTATGCATTAGTTCGATTAGAATAACGCAGAATTGCTTGTATTTATTCTTGTATTAAAATGCTTGTATCATTCGCTGAATGATTTCTATCGATTACACGTTGCGAGCAAATTGTTATCACTTTGCGTGTTCAATGTTAACAGTTATAAGCCTTAACAAGGCGCTTATTTCTAGATGACTAATGATATTCGTGATGTTGCAGCTGGTGACGAATGCATCTGACCATATCAGCTGCTGACTTGCAGCTGATTTTCAATAACTGTGGAATAAACTTAGCGGATTAGACAAGTTATTTTAATCCTACACAAGATTAATTATGATTATTTCGTTTGATTATGTATGATTATTTAGATGACGTTCGTCTGATTAAAAAAAACGTTCGAAAACCATTGGAGTTATGGTAAGGATTAAGGTTAGTTAATCCTAACCTTAATGATTTTAAAATATTGACATTAATTAAATCTAAAAACCTTGCACCATTTAATAGAAATATATTGGTTCGTATAACCAACAATCACTAGGGTTAAATAACCACAATCGAGCAGATTAAATCTAAAAAATTATTTACAAAAAATATTATTTCTTCACTGTAATTTGTAATCATCATTTGACGAGTTAAAAACTTATTGACAGTTCAGAATCAAACTCTGATTCATCATCTCAACTTCATTTATAACGACATTATTTTGTTATTTTCATTAATTATAATAATCCTTCGTCATAAATGAGACAGTGGTCTGATGATACATCGATTAACTTTCGCTGTAGGCGTTAATACGAAAGCACGAGATAATCAATCAGCGTACCACTGTCATCGAGTATTTGAAGCTGTTACACGAATAACAGAATCACACTGTCAGTCAATAAATCGCATTCGTTGAAAATAAACAAGTCTCGAGAACAAGGGATACAGAAAACGGCGTAAAGTTTAAAACAATTGCATGTTCTCAGAATAACATTAATGGTTGAACATTAGAAAAGTATGAAAACAGTAACAGTTATGACCTTGTTCTAGTTCGACTATGCCGATGAGTTATTGTTTTAAATCACAACATAATATTAATGCTTGATATAGTGCTTAACTTTGTTGTTCATAATACGAATTAAAGTGCATTAAGTTTACTAGTGCAAAATTTTATAGAAAAATAAGATAATAAAAAGATTTAATTGAGAGCCGGGTAGACCTACGGTGGGTTAACAAAAGTTTAAATAAGGTAGGGGGGGGGGGAGTTTTAACAACAAATTTTGAACAAAAATATATCGAAAATTAAGATGTGAAAAATTAGCTTTCAGAAAACTTACTGGATTTAACTTTTATGCACAGTCCATTTAATTGAAATAAATAAGCAGAGCTATGAAATACTCTTTATATAAAGTGGAATCTGATATGCTAAATTGTTTAAATTTCATAACAAATATGTTATGAAACTTTACAAAAAGCAAAACGTCTTAATATAGCCTATGTTATGAAACTCGTTAGTTTCATAACTTATATGTTATGAAACGAGCAAGTTAACAACATTTATTACTTAATTCAAATGAGAAATATTAAATAAAAGTCTTCTATAACGAAAAAACATAATATTTATCTTTGAGAGAGGTTTCTTTTCAATTTCTGAATCTATACGCCCATTCAGTCCTTTGTGATATCCTAGCAAAACATCTATTTAAGGTCATCATTGTAGAAGAGCATTATAAATCACACGTGCGAAACAATTAACACGTTGCAGTAAATAGTTACGCAACCTGCATATACCGGGTTCACAGTATGTATGTGACTATGTCTCAATAAATCGTGTTGGAGACTGCTCCAAACGGCACGCTTGCATAATTTGATGGATTCTCGCTCTTGCATATACAGTATATTAACAGATAGACAACGCATACAGTAGATCGATCATATATGACAAACTTCGTTGAAATGTCCAACATATGTTATGTATCAAGTTAAATTGATGAACCATTTAAATGATGATCCGAGAATGGCAGCTCTCATTAAAGAAGTCTAGCTAAATTATTAATATCTTGTTTTCAAGGTACCATGTATACAATTGTGGGCCTTATATACACACTCCGATTTTTATACATAGCATTCTAATAATTATTATCATTATTAGAAAGCCGTTACATTCTTTATATATGTAATTCTTTAAACATTAGATATTTATAGAATTAACAAAAGTCATCTAAAATTATACCTTGCGTATTGAACAATAAGACATCATTGACTATGAAAGTATTTAACCTAAACTGTGCAGCAAGATATTACTCTCACCTGCCGCAGTCTTGTAAATTTAGATTGATGCGTTTGATTTGCATTCATTCTGTTCCCTGCTCCTAACATGTTATTTGCATCAGGCTTTCATTGGTATTTTCTAATGACCGGATTGGGTGAAGATTATTTAACTAAAAAGCAATTCTGGTTAAATGTGAATGGAACACAGTTGTAGCAGCTATTTCAATTGAACCATGGCGTCATCTGGTTATTATAAAGAAATGCTTTTAAAAAATGTAAAAGGTATTGTATAATTTAAATCAATTTAAAAGAAATCGTTACATGTATATATGAAATCTGCACATATGTAGGCAAATTAAATTGATTAAAATGGCCATTAATCACTTCGTGAATGAAACAAGAAAATGTTTTAAGATTTCAAGCAATAATCCAAAAAAATAAACCTACACATAATAGAAATTTGTATACATTTTTGTAATAATCAAATTATAGGCAGTGAAATTGCTGTAAATCATTAAGATTTATGTTAAATTAACTTAAGTTAATAAATAAAACCCAATGACATTATTAAAGTATTAACGCAATTCTCATTATGATTGGTTAAGTATATATTCCAATCTAGTAAGAAACCAAATAACTTTTCACGAAAAGAGTTTTAAAGATTAATTTTTAATGAACAGATGATGTTTTCAATTGAAATGAAGTATGGTCTCCACCTGAGTCTTATTTTAAACAAGAACATTAATTTGTAATATCCGTTAAACATTTATCAACAAAGAGTAAGCTAAGAATTTTTTAATAATTCTAAACTTGATTTCTCCCACTCTCCGCCCTTTATATTGAGTAGTCCTACTGGGAATATTTAATTTATATTATTTTACTTCAAATTATTAATATATTAAAATAACAATAATACCATAGGATCAAAACTGATACTATGTAAATATGAATAATATATAAATATTAAAAATTTGTATCGCCGCTATTAGCCAGATGGCGATAAAGTACTTACCTAATTAATTTATTTTTACTGTCATCTAGCGATTAAAACATTAATAAAATTTACTCGATTTCATAGATCAATTTTTTCACGTCACCTAGCGATTGAAACACATGTAAATAACTTTCATTCGGTTTTAAATTATTAGATATCATAAAGTATGTCAAAGTTGTAAATTAAGTGAGCGACTCTACCCTTGCCAAAGATAGCGACCATCTAGTAGGTTAAGGGGGTGCGATTCATATGTTTTAGATTCTTATAATAGTATCAACCTCCAGCAATAGTTCAGTCTGGATTTCACTAAAATGGGATTTAATGGGAGGGGGGTCTTTCCTTTACGGTTAACTCCCATTTACCCCTATGGATCTACCACTGGTTAAAGTAGGTGTCGAGTTAAAATGAAAGAATTATAACATTTTTGCTTCTTAATTTTTGAGGGGGGGGGGGCAGAAGTAATTTATTTTTAAAGATGAAAACTTCTCAAAGTTTATTTTCATTAAACTTAATAACAAAGAAAAAACATAGCTTTGACAACCATTTGCACTCAAAATAATTCGCTATTGCACTCTATAGGATGCCGGCATCTATAGATGCCGGCATCCTATAGATGCGATTCATAGGATGCCGGCATCCTATAGATGCCGGCATCTATAGATGCCGGCATCCTATAGATGCCGGCA
>JAQIXG010002635.1:0-17115 GCA_034700105.1 Oconnorella tubifera | reverse complement strand
TCCCTCTATCCATCCATCCATCTATCCAACTATCCATTTATCCATCCATCCACCTACCTTCCTTCTTACCTGGCTGTCTGTCTGTCTGTCCGTTCGTCCGTCCATCTGTCTGTCGGTCCTCCCGCCCGCCCGCCTGCCGTCTGTCTGTCTGCCTATCTGTCCATCTCTCTGTCTGTCTATCTGTCTGTCTGTGTGTCTGTCTATCTGTCTGTGTGTCTGTCTGTCTGCCTGCCTGTCTGTCTGTCTATCTGTCTATCTCTCTGTCTGTCTATCTATCACTCTGTTTGTCCGTCTGTCCGTCTGATCGTCTGTCCGTCGGTCCGTCCTTCCGTCCCTCCGTCCGTCCGTCTACCTATCCGTCTCTCTGTCTATCTCTCTGTCTGTCTGTCTATCTCTCTGTCTGTCTATCTCTCCGTCTGTCTGTCTGTGTGTCTGTCTGTCTGTCTGTCTGTCTGTCTATCTATCTATCTATATATCTATCTATATATCTATCTATATCATACTTACTGTTTGAGTGTTGACGCACTAGTCATAGTTCTTCATAATCACCACTTTATGTCACTTACATCACTTGTCGCTTGCTTTAGTTTTGTCACTTACCTGTTACTTATTTGTCACTTACCTGTTACTTACTTGTCACTTTCCCTCCTTTACCTGTCACTTACCTGTCACTTACAGGTATGCTATGCACCGCTCAGTTCAGCGCCGATGACCTCTGGTACCGCGCAGAGGTTATGGAACTAACCAGCCCCGGTCATGTCGCTATTTCATACGTGGACTTTGGGAACTGGGAAATCGTTTCTGTCTGGAAACTTAGGAAACTTATAGACTCGTTTCTTATCATTCCTATCCAGGTATTCTTATCTTTATCTTAATTGATTATCTTTATTTACGTTTATTTATTTATATTTTATATTTATTATTATTTTGCTTTTTAATGAAATTCAACGTTTTTACTGATTCTCAATAATTCTATACATAATTATTGAGAACTTTTAGTTTAGTTAGAAGTGAATAGTGATCACTTGGTCACTCATCACTCGGTCACTCATCACTCGGTCACTCATCACTCGGTCACTCGTCACTCGGTCACTCATTACTCGGTCACTCATCACGTGGTTACTCATCACTGGGTCACTCATCACTCGGTCACTCATCACTCGGTCACTCATCACTCGGTCACTCATCACTCGGTCACTCATCACTTGGTCACTCATCACTCGGTGACCAAGGTACCAATTGTCTGGGTACCAATTAATTAATTGGTACCCAGACAAAACGGTTCTGAATACATTAACGCGACAAAACAACCCTGCCAGTTTAATAACCCAACTAAACCTTAACCCCAGAACTAACCTCCAATCCTAACCCTAACCAGAGCCCTAACTTTAGGAATTAATAGTCAGGGCCATTTTGACGAGTCACAATATAAATTATTATATTAGTTAATAAATAATTAAAATAAGAAGTGCAGTTTTTTGTTGCGTGTTCAACCGTAGGCCGTTCGTTGCTCAATGGCAGACATAGCACCGCTAAGATCCGACCAATGGGACGATCAGGTTTGTGTCACATGATCTCTTGCTCGCTTTTCATTGATCCAGTACTTTGGAGAATGAAATTAGTGTCATGCTTGGCGCTGCCCCCCTGTCATTCTCAAATAAAAATATTGACTGCTCTGCTGTGTTAAGAGTGAAGCGTTCACTCATCACTTGATTTATACACACGCAGTTCATAACGCGTCAGTAAATAGACGCATTTGTGCTGATGTGATGTCAGCAGTTGTATTACCGTGATTTAGTTTAATTGTTTAATTACACGAATAACATAGTAATTTTACGATTAGTAAGGGGTGTAGCAAATATTCCTTTCACTCGGTTCTAAATCTATCACCTCAGTGTTCCGAGATAACGCGCTGAATCTTTCTGCCATTCTTAAATACGCTTAAATTATCTTTCAAAACATCTTACGCAAGTGTGTTAAAATAAGACTTGGTATTGAATCTGAGACCTCTGTGCTCCGTGTCTGTCCCTCGTACCACTTAAACGATATGTTTACAGCCTGGTCGTCATTTAGAAGAGATAAGTCAGTATCCTGTGAAGCTAAAGGTGCAGCAAGTGATGAGTGAAGACAAAAGTCTATCAGTCTATGTCTACACTGATGAGAGTCTACAGTCAGTTAATAGACAGATGATAGACAGGGGATGGGTTAGAGCCACAGGACCCGGGTTTGATTCCTGTCATCATTATCATATTTATCATTATTATCATTATCATCTTTGAATCATCTTTGTTATTATTATCAGTATTATTATCTTTGTATCATCATTATTATCATCATTATCATCACCTTTGGATCATTATTATCGTCATTATTATTATCGTCTCATTTGAATTATTTATATAATATTTTCTAGTCGCCATCTAGTGAATGTAAATTTATCAATTTACTTTGAATTATTTTCTAGTCGCCATCTGGCAAGTGTAAAATTATTAAATTAAAATAAATTACAACTTTATTGAACAGAGAGTTGCCCCTTAAGTTGCCTACAAGCGTCCCTAGGACCTTTGTGCCGTCTGGCTGGGGGACGGGTGGGGGAGGGGGGCGAGCGGGGGACAATGATTTACAAGGGGGGCCAGTGGGGAAGAACCAGCCCCAGGTAAAAAAAATTTTTTTTTATATTAAAGTTATAGTCCTGTTAAATATGTTGCTGTTGAATTGCGTCTAACTAAAGGGTGCAGCAAGCAATGTTTAATGTGTGGATTAATGTTTATGAATAAGATGAATGGTAGAGATGTTGAATTAGACGCTGTGGTAAAGGGTGCAGCAAGGTATCTTGTGAGTTGTTTGAAACGTGACATTTTACTTGCTATGTCTTTATTTGTGATTATGTGTATGCTTTATGTGTGCTTAAACGTGTGCTTATACATGTGCTTATATGTGTGCTTATATGTGTGTTCTTATATCTGTGTGCTTATATGTGTGATTATATGTGTGCTTATATATGTGTTTATATATGTGCTTGTCTAAGTTATATATGTAATTGACTAAGTCATGAAATGATAATAATACATCATCATCATCATAATGATGATGCTGATAATGATGCTAGAATGTCAGTGACTCAACATTGCACAGTTCAGTGGTGTACCCACAAGTCAGACTCAGTTACTACGTCTCACCCGGACTCTTCTATGTGCAACAAACTAAAGATATAACTACATTGAATAAGTCAGTCAAATACTGTATCATCATTATCATCATCATCATCATCATCGTCATCGTCGTCGTCATCATCATCATCATCATCATCATCATCATTATCATAATATTTAGTCATCATTTATTATCATTATCACTACAGAGTGTCGGGGGGGGGATTTGATCCTTAATGCCTGTGGTAACTGGACAAACGTTCACTCATCACTTAGTCTACCTAACTAACAGTTTATAGCATTAACATCATCATTGACTCTGTCTGCGTTCAATCATCATTGACTTTTTGTGTAAATCACTTAAATAGATAGATTTCTGCTGATGGGACGTTACTAAATAGACAGATTTGTGCTGATGTGACGTCATTAAATAGAACAGATTTGCGCTGATGTGACGTCAATAAGTAGATGCATTTGTGCTCATGTGACGTTATTAAATAGACAGATTTGTGCTGATGTGACGTAGATTGATGAGTGAGTTAGAGAGTTGCTATAAAAAAGAAGACGATGATGCTTCAGAGCCGCGCTGTGATTGGTCGGTTGGCAATGTGTGCATTGCGCTTTTTAGCGAGGATAGGAAATGGTATAGGGCTAGGGTCAGCGCGATCAGCTGTCAGCAGCCACAGAGTTCTTATAAGGTCTGAGTTGCTTTTAATTAAACAATTAATTTACTAATTAAATGTAAATTATTATTATATAATAATTATCTAATTATAATGTAATTATTATTTAATAATATATATAGTTTTATTATTATAGTATTAATTATATTATGTAGTAAATTATTATTATTACGAGAAAGTAAAAATTAATCAAATAAAATAAATGAATAAAAACTGAATATTTAATAAAATTCAGAAATAATATTTTATATTGATGCCATAATTGCCGCGTCGTTTAGGTATCACTGATAGACTACGGCATGACGGATGACGTTGGATGTCATGACATGCGTGTCATAGAGTTACGACACACTTTGATGCCAGCGTGTGCCAGTTTGTGTCATCTGGGTGACGTCACGCCGGCTGGTGATGTCATCAAATGGAGCAGGACGGCTTGTGAGACGCTTGGTGCTTTAGTCTCTGATCATACTTTCTATATTGTCTCTAAGGTCTCTGCATGAATTCAGCGTCATCATCTTCATCATCATTATCATCATTTTCATTATCAGTCATCATTGTCATTATCAGTAGCAACATGATTGTCATCATCATCAATGTTAATTATGGTATGTTAATTAGGTTACAGATTGATTAGTTGATTAATTTATTAATTAATTGATTGATTAATTGATTGGATCAATCATCTCTATGTCCAGGGAGAGATGACGTCAGATTCCATCCCCGTTGATTTACTTCGCTACATGTACAGACCCGGGGGGGCCCTGACCCCAGACCAATATTACTTTGAAAGTCTATCAGCCGAACTAAAAGACAGGGGCCTGGCCCTCCCCCTACGTAGTAGACACACCCCCCCACAAACTAATTCCCTTCGTAACCCTTATCTGAATACAAATAATTCACCGATTCAGTCGAATAATTTAGTTCATCTTTTGTACGTTATTGATAGGGGGGTGGTGCCTTCCCTAGAGAGGGGGAGAGACCAGGAGGGAGGGGAGAGGGTGGGGGGTGGGGTGGATTATTTGCCGGCTGAGTTGCCGACTGAGTTGGCTATTAAGATAGCCGTCGTTCATGTGGATGATGATTGTGTTATCTATTGTCATCAAGTTAAACAAGGTGAGAGATGATTTTGTTTGTGTGTTTTAATACTAAACGGTGCAGCAAGTGCTGATATACTAAAGGGTGCAGCAAGTGATGCTGATATATTAAAGGGTGCAGCAAGTGATGAGAAAGGCATTTAACTGCAGAGAGTTAACGATAATATAGACTTGGCTTTGAATTAAGCGTCTTGCTAAAGAGTGCAACAAGTATCAAAGTTTTGCTTTTCTCTTGGAATTTATTTTGCTGCTGACGATTAAATTTCTAACTAGCGATAAATTGATTATAGTAATAGTAATCATTTTTTTCTAATAATGATGATAGCAATGATGATAACATTGATGATGATAACGATGAATATTTGTTATCATCATATATAATGATGATATCAACGATGATGATAAAAATTATGATAACAGTATGATGATAACTATGATAATGATGTTAATTGATGATGATAACAAATATAACGATGATAACATTGATGATAAAATTGATCATTATACTGATGATAACAATGATGATGATAATGAATCATGATAACGATGAAGATGATAACAATGATGATAACGATGATAATGGTGATGTTTTCCTTAGATCTAAGCGTCCTCTCCTACCTAATGGACTACGTACAATCAGTCTACGCCCCCTCCCCCCCAGAGCCTGGCTTTGATTGGTCGGTGGGCCAGCCAATCGTGGCTCAGTTCAGTGAAGACGATCTGTTCTACCGCGCACGCATTATATCAGTGGAGGGGCGCAATGTCAAGGTCAGTAGCTCTACGCGCTATTTTTAGAGCTGGGAAGTTTATGACTCTGGGATTTTTTATCATTGGTATGTTATTTTTAGATCAGGGGTAATTTTTAACTTTGGGATTTTTATGTAAAAGTTGTGGTTGATGTTTATATTTAACCAGGTTGAGTTTGTAGACTTTGGTAACACAGAGGTTATGGATGAAGGAAGGCTTAGATCTCAACCGGCCTGTCTTAATATACCTCTACAATGCCTATCTTGTCAAATAGAGTCTATTGTGCCGGTGGGTTATGTATCAGTAAGTCAGTCAATCAATTAGTCAGTCAGTCAATCAATCAATCAATGATCTAATTAGTCAATCAATCAGTCAGTCAATCAGTTAATGATTTAGTCAGTCAACCAATCTGTTAATCAATCAGTCAATGATCCTATGTACTGACCTCTATAATATCCACTTTAGATAAGTTGATCAGTCAATCAATCAATCAGTCGGTCAACCTACTGCATTACATCTGAATTGAAAGAAATTAGTATAAATTTGTTTTTTGAAGTATTTAGTTAAAATGTTTTTATTTTAGACAAATGCTGACGGTATTTGGTCTCTTGCTGCTCTACAATCAATGAGAAATCTTCTCATCAATAGCGTCATCAATGCTACCGTTAAAGTTGGTCTCAAATCTTCATTTTAGGAATAAAAATTAGTGCCCCCCCCCCGTGTCATTCCCAAATAAAAATTATTTACTGTGTTCGTTCACCACTCGGTTATACACACAGTTTATAACATATTAGTAAATAGACGCATTTGTGCTGATGTTAATTAATCCATCAAAGTTGTATTATTGAATATTTAAATTGTATTAATTACAAAAGTTGAATAATAAAAAACTTAATATAAAAAAGCTCCAAGTGGTAATTTTTATTTATTTCTAGAAAAATCCCGAAATAGGCCACCCTCTAATAGTTGATCTTCGTACAGATGATGACCTTGACATAGCTACCTACTTGTGTGATCAAGGATTGGCTAGACGTCGTGACCTAGATATCGACCAATCAGAGATCGAGGAAGGGAATGGGTCGTTAGAAATAAAGGAGGGGGGTGGGGAGTTATCCAGTTTGAAAATATTGGGGGAGGGGGCTGCGGGGAAATTTTTACATCCGGGTGATGGGGGTGATGAATGTAAGAGAAAAAGTGATGAATGTGGTGATGTAGGATTAGTAGGTGATGATCAAATTGGTGTCAGGAGATCTGATGACATTTCTAGTGTCATAAAATCTGATGACATTTGCAGTGATGACATTTCTAATGTCATAAAATCTGATGACATTTGCAGTGATAACATTTCTAGTGTCATAAAATCTGATGACATTTCCATTTGTGACATTATTAAGAAACATGCTGAATCAGATGTAAGTTGTGTCAATTTGTCTAGTGACATAATTGACACACAGTCTGGTTATGACATTGATGTCATATCTGGTGATACTAGAGTTGATTCAATTGACACAACATCTATTGATCCAGGTGCTCTCATAAATGGCATAATTGACACAGAATCTTGCGACACAAAGATTTTGAATGAGGATACGATTGACACAAGTTCTGATGACACAAATGATGTCATCAATGACTTGCCAAGTTCTTTAGTGGTTGATCAAGAATTCAAGGGTGGACAGACTGATGAACAGACTGATAGTCAGACCGATAGACAGACTAATGGACATAATGTTGAGCAGACTGATGGACAGACTGATGGACAGACTGATAGACAGACTGATGGACAGACTGATGGACAGACTGATGGACAGACTGATGGACAGACTGATGGACAGAATGTTGGGCACACTGATGGACAGACTGATGGACAGACTGATGGACAGACTGTTGGACAGACGGATGGACAGACTGATGGACGGACTGTTCCAAGTTTGTCCACATTGGAGAGCAGCTCAGTGGATGTAGAAGTGGATGAAGCGTTGAGTATAAACAGTGATGAAATGAACTTGATCAGTGATGAAAAACGATTAATCAGTGATGATAAAGTGTTGATCAGTGATGAAAGAGATAGTGACTGTGAATTAACTGATCGTGAACTGACTGACCTTGGACTGGGTGACCTTGAACTAGGTGACCTTAAATCAGACATTGCATCAAATCCAGACAGACTTAAGGCAGAGAGTGAAGAGTGCAGTCATCCAGACATAGATGTGGCAGAGAGAGTTGGTCTAGACATGGTTGAGGAGGAGGAGGGTATAGTTACAGACACAGTTGAGGACAAAGTACACTCAGTTACTGTAAGCGCTAATCCAGACACAGTTGAGGACAAAGTATACTCATCCTCAGTTCCAGACACAGTTCAGGACAAAATTTACTCAGTTCCAGACACAGTTGAGGTCATTGATAAGACTATTGTATTAAAACCAGACACAGTTGAGGCAGAGGGGCATGATCTCAGGCTAGCTCCTCCCATCAGTTTAGGCCAAGCCCTCCGTGAGACCCTAACCCTAGGACTTAACCCTCCTAGTCAAACTTTATCATCCCAGGGGGTTCTGCCTCCCCCTTCCCCTCCCTCCCCCTACAGAACCCTGGCCACCCCCCTCCCAGGGGACACGCAAGCCGTAACCTTGACCCACGTTGACCCCACAGGGGTCGTCTACTTACAGAACATCATCCTGCAGGACTCACTTGACCCCCGCGACCTTGAGATGAATGCCTGGCTGACGCGATTGGTTGAGCTATGCCACGCCTACAGCTATGATTGGTCGACGTATGCCGCGCTGCCATTGGCTGAAGTGAGAGTGGGCGTGGCCTGCATAGCTCTGTGTACTGTAGACGAGTGTTGGTATAGGGCGGAGATTGTGGGCTTGAGGGTCGGGGCTAGAGAAGTGGGCGGGGTCAGTGGAGTGGGTGGGGCTGGAGAAATGGTTGACAGTGATGACTGTGATGTAGATATATTGTTTATAGACTATGGATCTAAAGACTGCATCAAGCGTAGACAACAGTCAGTCGATTAGATTTATTTGCTTTATATTATCTTTGCTATAAAGTACTACAAGAAGTAACTTAAGTACTATTTGGTGTAAATTAAGTACTGTTAAATTAAATTAAAGTACTATTGAGGTCAATTAAGTAACTGTAAAGTAAGTACATGTAAAGTTTGATAGTCTTTTTATTTGTGGAATTAAATAGAAAATAATAATAATGGAATCAGAAATGAATGATTTTCATGTAATCGTTAACTTTATAAGAATATTTCTTAATTTTTTTGTCTTTATTCATTTCTTGTTTTTTTATAAAATATTTTATTTAAATTTAATTCATTTAATCATATTTAATGCATTTTTTTATTTTACGTATTTTTTTGTAAAATTCAGTTTGCGTCGCATACCCCCCGAACATTTGACCCTCCCGGCCCTGGCGTTTGCCTGTTGCCTAGCGGGGGTTCAGCCCCGGGTCATATCTAGGGGGCCTGGGGGTGGTGTAGGGGGATGGGGGGTGGAGGCCGTTAAATTTTTGGGTGAGATTACGGCAGAGAGAGTCGTCATAGCTTCTGTACAGGTCGTTTTTTTTATTTTTATTTTTATTTTGTTGAATAAATGATCAAAAATTAATGAAAGGGGGTGAGGGGGAGTGCAGGGGGGGTGTAGGCAAGCTATGTCTTTTATTAAATTGATTAGGATATACAGTATTAATAACCGATTTTAGATGTTGGCAATTTGCCCAAAAAAAAAATTTGACACCTTGCCAGAATGTGCAAGAATTATATTTCATTTGATTGACATGCAGTACGTGGAGGAAGGCATGGCCTATGTGGATCTCTATGATCGGCTAGCCTATTGCAATGCAGGAAGCTCCGCCCCTCTCATCTATCAACCAATCATAGACGCGGGATTAGTTGGCTACAATCCTACATTACACAGGTCTTTTTTTTTATTTTGTTTGGAGGGGGGGGTCAATGTTCCTCTTGGACCCTTTATATTTTGTTTTATTCCTAATAACATGATTGTTTATATGCTTCTGTGCCATATAGGTTTTGTAACTGTTTTAAGTATACTGTACTCTTCTATCATATAGGTTTTGTAATTGTTTGTTTTAAGTATACTACACTCTTCTATCATATAGGTTTTGTAAATGTTTCAGTTCCAGGCTGAGTTGGGGCGAACAGACTGAGCTGGAAGAAGGAAGGATATCCAGGGATACATCCAGACATACTTAGGGACAGACAAGTAGACACATAAGACATATTTTGAGACATACAGGTAGACACACATAGAGTGTTGCATCCAGACACACTTAGAGACATACAACTAAACTGACAACAAACAGACAACTAGACAGACAACTAAACAGACAACAAGCATACTCTTTAGTTCTATTATTTCTTTATCCAGACTGAGTTAAGGAGATCAGTTATGATTAGGATTAGAGTTAGGGTTAAGAGATAATCTTTACACTTAATTCTAACCGTAATCACAATTATACATTGGATACTTTGGTTAGGGTTAGGTTTGTCTTAATTATAGCCTAGGGTTAGGATTTGGGTTATTTCTAATTCTAAATATATTTGACAGATTAGGGTTAAGATTAAGGCTTTGGGTACTCTTAATCTTATAGGTTATGAATTGTATTGATTACGGTTAAGGTTTTTGCTAACTTCTTAACCTTAACTCTTACCTTAACCCTAATCTTAACCATAATCTTAACCCAAATTTCCATAATTTGAGGAAATATTACAACTTGTGATACTTACGTTTTGTGTTGATGAATTGCATAGTAGTTAAGTAGTTCAGTAACTAATAATTGTTAATAATGTGTCTGTGTGTCAATATCTGTGTGTCGTTATTGTGTCATTTTATTTCTCTTTATGTCATCTGCATGTCATTGTTTATGTCATATAGCACTATTTCTGTGCATAAGTTTTGTGCACATTGTACTTTTTATTTTGTGTTCATTTTTAATTTCAGTTTTTTTAATTTATAGGTATTTCATTTTTGTGAACAAATATCTATCAAAAGTAGTTTCTAATTTAAATTCTATTTTGAAATTTTCATCAAACCTTAAGCGTATTGATTTCATTGTGATTAAGTTCCGTTTGTGCTGATATGACGTTGTATGCATCTGCTATGTGGATAATTTTTGGTTTTTTATGAAAAGATGTAAACTGGTTTTTTGCAATTCTATGATATTTATAGAATTTATTGAAATGTTTAGATTTCAATTTTTGTTTTACTTTATAAAAATAAGTACGTTTGTTTTTTCTATCAATAAGGATATTCTAGTTAAGATTTACTGTAAGGCTTAGTTATTGTAAATATTTTGTGCTGATGTGACGTTAGATAACTAAAGTATATAGCGATGCGCTACGAGTTCGAGTTTCCGTTATATTTTGTCAGTATTTTGAAATTTTGTTTTCGTCTAATTTCGATTTTGCGATTATGATTGCGAGTTAAGTATTCAATTAAAAAGTAAAAAATGTATAAAAAACGTCACTTTGTTACGTCACACCGGACCACATTGCTTTGCATTTGGAAGTTAGAAGAACAAATTGACGTCAGAAAATTTGAAAAATAAATGTGCCAGGTAAAAAGTTTTATTTGTCGGGTAAAAGTTGAAGAAGCTGACCGGAAGATGATGTTGTGATTACAGAAAGAATATCCGACTGTCTCACTTCAGCCAATGATGATCGATCATTAATTTTCATTGATCATTAATTTGTGATTTTTGATTCGTGATTAAACTTAAATTAATGAAGCCAATTATAATTAGGGAAGGATCAATTTTAGTTTCATCTAATTTGAAATTATCTATTTCCTGTCTGGCTTAAAGCCATCAATTTATGTTCATGGCCTTAATATATGAAAAGATGTTACAAATTTTTATCATTTTCTAGATAATAAAAACTGATCGCAATTATCAATCGCCACCAAATTGAGAACAAATAGTTCACCCCCCCCCCCCCCCTTCCCCACCCCATTCAATTTAAAGTATAAAATTATAACAGGCTCTTGAAATAACATTGATTGTAATTACAATTAAGGGTTATAATATAAGAATAGTGATTGCTCCTCCTTAACCCAAATGTCCTTTATAATATTTAACCTTGATTTTATCCATGGCTATAATATGATTATGAAATACACTTTAATTTAAAGTAACTTTCAGATGATTAATACTTACTATATTGATTTAATAATCGATAATGACCAATCGTAATTATCGATTCCCATGCGCACGCGTGAGAGGATTCTAATGAACATTGCTCTTGTAAAAAGGACATGCTTTAATCAGAGCCCCCCCCCAAGTCCGCCTAATTATTGCCTAATTATTTCCCCCCTCGGCGCCTAATTATTTCCCCCCCTTTTTGCCTAATTATTGCCTAATTATTTCCCCTCTTGCCTTGATCGTCTCACTGACTGCCAGTAGCGATGACAGAGTCGAGCGATCCTAATAGAATCACCATTCACCTAGAGCGGGGCAAGACCGGTAAGGACCGGAAGGAGAAATAAACGCTTTTCCCTTTTGTTGATTTTAATCATTATATTTGTTATAATATCTTATTTTTTATTAGAAGAGTATTAATATTAGAAATGATTCTAATTTGTTAAAATTTGATCGTTTTAAATGGTTGTTATTTCGGTTTTATACCTTGAATAAATGTTCTTATGTTAATTAGATTTCTTTATGAATCAGGGTTAGTGTCTATTATGGAGTTTAATTTATTGTGAATGAACTTAATTTATATCTATTTTTATTTTATGTGATATTGCATAAACTTGCATCATACTCTATATAATTCCCTCCATACGACTTGATTGCCCCCCCCCCTTTCTTTAAATTATCTTTCGCCACTAACATTATATATAATATATTTTTTGAAGGTCTTGGATTTAATATAAAGGGGGGTCAGGATATGCAGCTTTTAAAAGGAGACGACGGCATCTATGTGGCTAAGATTAAAGACGACGGGGCAGCCGCTTTAGATGGACGGCTGCATGTGGGAGATAAAATCATTGAGGTAATTATTAGCATTGAAGATATATCTGTCTAGTTATCTGTCTAATTATCTGTCTAATTATCTGTCTAATCTTCTGTCTAATTATCTCTAATTATCTGTCTAGTTATCTGTCTGATTATCTGTCTAATTATCTGTCTAATTATCTGTCTAATTATCTCTCTAATTATCTGTCTAATTATCTGTCTGATTGTCTGTCTAATTATCTGTCTGATTATCTGTCTAATTGTCTGTCTGATTATCTGTCTAATTGTCTGTCTTATTCTCTGTCTGATTATCTGTCTAATTATCTGTCTGATTATCTGTCTAATTTTCTGCCTAATTATCTCTAATTATCTGTCTAATTATCTCCCTAATTATCTGTCTAATTAGACAGATAGAATGAAGAAGATTTAACATAGACATCAAAGTAGTGAGTCAGCTGATTGTCTCTGACTTTTGCTTTGTGTTGCTAAGTTTTGGATGGCTGAGTTGCTATGACTGGGAGTTGAACCTAGATCATTGATACGAGTGCTAGTAACTTTACTATGCTATTTAGTTTTCAGTTGTGCTTTATTACAAGTAACACAGGACTCAAATCTGAGACCTCTGAGTTGTGAATCGGGTGCACTAATCACTTTGTGTCATTTAGGTAAACGGTGTCAGTCTAGAATGTGTCAAGCACGAAGTGGCGGTGTCAACTTTTGTAAAAGCTGGTGCCAGCGTCACAATGACTGTGCTAAAGGGTGCAGAACAACTTGCGAGGGTCTGTTTTATTTAATTAAACTTTAAAACAAGGCTAAAGGGTGCAGAGAGCAACATGTAAAGTTTACTGTTTGTAATCTTTCATTAAATCTTCTATTAAATCTACAATTAAATCTTTAATTATTTAGTTAAGCTTTAATTAAATTAATTATGAAACAAACTTGAACTAATCTGCAATTAAATCAGACTTAAACTAAACATTACACAAGCTTTACTTAATCTTCATTTAATCTTTGATTAAACTTCAATTAAACTTTAATTAGCCCTACAATCAACTTCAAGCAAGCTTCACTTTATATTTTAATGATCATATAAATCCATTTAGATTTATTTTACTAAACAATTTATATATAAATGATATAATATATAATAATAAATATTTAATAATATATTAGACTTACTTTGTGTTGTATTAATTTTAATATATATTTCTAATATTCTATATTTTAGAAAAGATATGGGTCACGTAATGATAAATCAGCCATCGGCTCAAAGACGGCTATCTTTATAGCGCTCGGCTTGGGAGCCACAGCCGCTATAGCTTTCTTCCTTTATAAAACTAAAAAACTCCCTAAATTTTTGCAATAAACTGCCCCCCACTCCCCCCAATGTTTAAACTTTAAGCCCCCCCCCTGATGTGTCTGTGTAACGCGAGATTTTAGCAACTGATTTATAAGGTTTTAAGTGTGTGTGTGTGTGTTAAGTAAAAGATTAATTTTGATTGATTGATCGATTGATTGATTACATGATTGGTTCATCAATCAATTGATTGATTTGTCGAGTAGTTATTTAATTGATCAATTAATTGATTAAATGATTGATCAATTCATCGATTGATTGATTGACTTCATGATAATTCAATTGATTTATTGATTGATCAATTGATTGATTACATGATTGATCAATTGATTCATTTTAAGTGCTAAGTATAAGATTCTGAGTTTATTTCATACATAAGAAAATAATATTTAAAAATATTAAATATTTAAAAAAATCAAATCTACTTTTTTAGAAACTAAAAATTTACTTGAACAAACTGTGTATTGGGGTGATCGACCCCCCCCCCTGTCTGAAAATTATTAGAAATTGGTTAAAAATCTGATTCATTCCATATGAATTTCTGAATGATTTTGTTTTTAGTAAAATTAGATTTTAGATTGCAAGTTTTAATCATGCTTTTTTAATTTGAATATTCACATTTGGTTTAGTTTTGCACTATAAAACTACATCGGTACTAACTCTCTCTCAACTTAGGGTTAGGGTTTAATTATGGCTAGACAGTGGTTAGGGTTAGAAATCAGTGTGTATGTACCAATTTTAACTTGTTTTGTACTCAAATTGTATTTTATTGGTATTGCATAAAAGACAACTGGGCCTAAAAGTATAATTAGGGTTAAGCTCTAAGTTGACAATAATGACATCGTCTTTGACTTTGCCTTATGCTGACGTCATGGTGGTATAGAGATTCATTGTCTGCAGCTGCAGTATATAGACGCATTTGTGCTGATGTGACATTAAATAATAAAATTAAACATTCTTGCGTGCCGTTTTGACGTTAGAATAAAATTAGATGTTTTTGTGCTGATGTGACGTTAATTGACCGAAATTTTTTCTCTGAATCTGGTTTATTTTATGCAGTATACTTGCAACTGATGATTAATTTATAATTATTGGTTTTAAGCTTGTAACGACTGATTTGATCGGTTGTTGTACGAGCCAATGATCAATCAGCTTTATTCTCTCTTGGATTTAGACGATACAATTATTGTTAAGTTATTATTCTATTTATAAATGAATAAAGTTGAATAATTATGAAAATTCTTCTTCATGCTTATTATGCGTGCATTTAATATAGAGTCAAAATTTTATTTTTTTCATTAATATTATTTCTCTTTTATATACTCTTTTTATTTGCTCTAGTTTAATTAAGTTTTAAGACTACCCTCCCCCCCTCAAATAATAATGACCCCCCCCCCCCATTCCTGAAAGATTTATTTTCTAACGGTATAAAGTTTAAAATATTTAGTTTTAAATTGACAGTGAAGCGGTTAGAGCGACAGACTTAGATTCAAGATGTCTCGGAGTCTATCATCATCTCGCAGTATTTAATCACTCGTTGCACCCTTTAGCAAGACGCTTAATTCGACAACGACCTCGTTTCAAATCAACTGTAATCTATACTTTTAACGTTTACTCGCTGCACCCTTTAACAAAACTCTTAATAAGACCGCAACCTTATTTCATATCAACTGTTACTCGCTGCACCCTTTAGCCAGACACTCTAAATGTAACTAATTGTTATAATTTAATGTCGTATTTGTGTTGACTACTAATACTAGTATTGTTAGGGCATGCGCGCCAATAATGTTTCAGGTTATTATTACAATACACTCGTCACAACAATAATACGAAATGTCGGACTTTCTATTCCCAGCAAAATAATGATAATCCCATTTAACCAAAAATGACGCAGCTTTAAAAAGGAGTTGAATTTATTCAAAAACGATTTCTACTTAATCATTTAAAATCTTTATAATTTATTATCAAAAATAACAATTTCCGGCCAAAAAGTCAACTTAAAACCAAACTTCAATAATTTAAGCAGCAGTTTTAAAACAAGTTTCGATGCAGTTCACAAATTCAAAATGAAATGACATTTAAATTCACTTTTTGACAATAATACAAACAATAAATCAGTTAACAAGGGCTAGAAATAATTTTAGGATGAGTGGGGGGGGGGGTGAAGGGCTATAAAAGTTAATTTTTTTAAATGTTTAGTAAATAGGATTTTGCATATTTAAAACTTGTATCTAATCACCAATTTATACATTACCGGGGGTGGGGGGGGGGGGTGGATCATTTAGACCTGTAACTGATTTAAGCACAAAATACATTGAATAAAATTTTGATAGAATTTCTTTATTACTTAACGTCACATCAGCATAAAACTGCTATTGAATGACGTACTACAAACTGAGTGTGTATAAACCGTGTGATGAATGAACGCTTCACTCTTAACGTCACATCAGCACAAATGCATCTATTTACTGGCACATTATGAACTGCGTGTGTGTGTAAATCAAGTGATGAGTGAATGCTTCACTCTTAACACAGCAGAGCAGTCAATTATTTATTTTTGGGGGGAACCACCAACAAAGCAACTAAAACATATTGAAAAGTAATTTAAACACAAAAAAAATGCAATAAAAAGGTGTCGAAAATCAATTTTTGTAAAATTTGTGTCAAACTAAATGTGAACATAGAAAGTTTGTGATTAAAAAGAAAAACTTACTGAAAGGTAAATAAGTAATCTCAGCGTTTACACGATTAAACTAAACTGTTTAATATATAAACGAATATACGGTTTAAATAAAAAATGTTTTAAGTAAAGAAATGCTGAATTAAAGAAACGAAAAATTATATAAACCAAGTGTTTATACTATTGAAGCATTTAAATAATAATAATAATAGCAATTGTATAACTATATATATATAGAGCATACAATAATGCATAGCTGCTATGTATGGACTAAATACATAATTATAATTATTGTGTATGTATATTTAACACATATGCATATCTATAAACACATATGTATATATACATACATACATACATATATATTTATAAATATATACACATTGCATATGTACAAAATTTACTACAAATACATATAATG
>JAQIXG010002634.1:0-17116 GCA_034700105.1 Oconnorella tubifera | reverse complement strand
CTTCTTCCAGAATGCTTAACACCAACGATGAAGCATCCGGTGTCGGTAATGATTTGGGGATGCATGGCAGCAACTGGTGTCGGCCGTTTACACATGTGCCAGGGAATCGTTAACGGTGTTAAATACATTGAGATCCTCAATTCTATGATGTTATCATCAGCACGACAACTGTTTGATCCGAATGTTGCAAACCCGCAAGCTGTTCCTGACTTTGTGTTTCAGCAGGATAATGCGCACTGCTAAGGTTGTGAAAACGTGGATGAACCAGAATCGCATTACAATGTTAGATTGATAGACAGCCCAGACCTGAACCTGAACCCTATAGAGAACTTGTGGCGTCGCTTGAAGGTGTTGGTCAGAAAAAAGAAACCGATCAATAGAGGATCAAGCTTATTGAAGCCATTCTGTATGCCTGGAACCATGCGATTACACAACAGGAAGTGGAGAACTTGGTTTATTCAGATGCGCGGCAGTTATAAAAGCCAAGGGTTTTCCCACTAAATACTGATAACTTTGTACTGTAACTCTTACAGTACGTACTGTACAGTACATGTATGTGTTAATCAAACGCAATACGAAAACGTTGTTTCTCGGTTTAAATTAGGTTTTAAATTTTTTTGAAAATACAAGTAATCTTTTTTTAAAGCCGCATCTACACAGATTCAATGTAAATGTGATTTGTGAACTCTGAATAGTTAATTGTTAACTTTGAATAGGTAAAAACAGTAGAAAACCGCAAAAAAGCGAAAAAAAATAAATGTGTCCAGATTTATGCTCGCCACTGTACATAACACGAGTATGTACAGAATTAAATACTCTATTAGGCACAAACAGCATAACAAACAATAATCATTGGAATTACCTTAAATAATTATTAATAATAACATTTATCATCCGCTTACACTTTTTCAATAGGAGTTGTAGAGAAAAGCGTCTGCACAGCAGAGCGAGGCAGAACAGTTTGTTTATTAGGCTTATGTAGACCACAAGTCAACTTAGCCAATATCTGAACATGTAACAAACTTAACCACTCAAATCTTGTAATATGAACAATATGAATGCAATATTGTATTCCTGTATGTGACGATTAGTATTACAACCTATAGCAAATATTTACTGTATTCATATTTTATACAACTGCCACATCTACAATACTGCAATTAACATGAATCTAGACATGAATGCTTGATCCATCACCTTATTGCAAGCTATCCCAGCTGAACACCTGAACCCTGTTTCTCTATAGACTGCAGCACGCAACTCTTCAACTATAGCCGCACCTATGGCAAGACAACGGTCTGCATCACTACAGTCTTTATAACACTGTAAGTCTGTCTCACTATGGTCTGCCTCAATGCTATTTGTATTACTCTCTAAGTCTGCCTCACTGACTTCTCTGCTATGCTTTAAGTCTACAGTTGATCTCTCATTTGTTTGTATCGAGATAGACTGAAGCCAGTCCGCTATACTGGTGTCTGAAATTCATAGCAATAATAAAGACTGCATTCACATGGGATAAACGTAGAATGGCTTCAAACATATTGCAACTCACAGCTGAATGATCTTCAATGACTGTTACATAGTAACAGTTCCTGTGTGACTGCTAGAAAAAAAGAACAAGATATTTTAACTAAAATTTTATATCAAATTTTGTCTCAAACATTATGATTTTGTGATCAAACTAGAAAACTTTACAATCATTACAGTCAACGTTGAAACAGATGATAGTGGACATTTTAGTATCTGAATCCATCAAAATAAGAGAAACAAACATCTCTGATCAATACTTTGAAAAGACTTAGTTAAAAATGATATTACGACATTTCGCAGTTAAAAATGATATTACGACATTTCGCTGACAATATTTAAATAAATATTGGACAACACCTTCACAATCTTCTTTTCTTTGCAATCCTTCCACAATGGTATTAGCAAGGTCCGTGTGTGATGGAAAGTATCCAGTCCGCTTCCTTTTCTCTACCTCTTCAGTGATGTCAAGGAAAGCTTCATCAATGCTAGCACGCTCTACCAGGCCTACATGACGAGTCAATACGTCTATCACCTCCGCTCCTGCTGATCTGTATCTGAGTGGAACACGCACAATGCGTAGAAAGAGTTCATATCATAAGATCCAACTATCCGAACAACACCATGATAATTTGAATCAGAGAATTATCAGTCTCAAATTAAAGCTCAACACAGCTTGAACCACTAGTGCAATTTTAACAATTTATCAGTAAACTAGATATAAGCTAAAATTCTAATTTAAAGTAAAATATCACAGTTTTAAAAATAATTTGTGTTGTACCAATTTATATATTTATCGAATAATATAGTGTAGTGGCATTAGGCGAATGATTTAATAACATATGCATTCAAATAAACATAACCACCAACTCTATCAACTACTCTATTTCATCTCAAAATTTTATTGGAATATGCAAGTCAATCAATTTTATTTTAATTTATAAATTGTTGTTAACAAATATTATTAGCATTTTATCGGTATTTTTATCTTTATAATTAGGTAAATGAATGCACCGGAAGGTTGCTGCAAAAGCCTAATTTTAAATTAAAAATCTATATAGTAAAGCGCGATATTTAAAGTATTTATACAAAGTCTTTTATAGCTCAAATCAAAATTCGTCACAGTTACCCGTGATATCAAAGTGATATCAGTACTCAAGAAAGATAAAAAAGAAGCTCGTCATTTACTTGGTGAGATCAGCTTTCCCCCTCAGTTCGGGAACTCTAAATAGATGAATAGATGGACAAGCAGTCAATGCATCATCTCCACACATAAAGCGAGTCACACCAGCAGCACGAGACTCATAATTAACAGCAATGATCCTATACGATATAGGACACACAAGACTATCATCATATTACAGGACACAGAGGACTATCATCATATTACTTAAGCGCAGGGCTTAAGTAATAGGACTTAAATAATAGGGTTTAAATAATATGGCTTTCATCATATTACTTAATTGACTGACAGAGAACCAACAATTAATGATATGCGTATTTATTATGTACAATTTCTCTTCTGAATAAAAATATCAAATTAAAACAAGATAGCAAACAAGTACTAGAATGACATGACTGACCCTCCTCCCTTGTAAGGTTTGTACTGAACGACAGCACATGGAAGACCAAACCAAGCAGGGTCCTCACGCTGCTCAACTTGAACATAGAAACAGTCCATATCTACTAGAGCTATCACTCGATTCATAACTCAACTTGATATCACAGTTTAAACTATTAAAATAAAGTTTAATACAAAGTTTTCAAATATTTAAAAGCCTGTAGGTAACAAGATCCGTTTAGACACTTAGTTAAAGTATTACTGATGTGTCACAATTATAAAACTGTCATAGAAAAAATGTGAAAATAAAATAATGAACATATTGTATTTGTAAAAATTATAAACAATTTTTTTTACATACACTATAACATTGGATGGCATACTAAAAAATTGCGGGATACACCAAAATAATTATAAATTAAAATAAAATTGATTGACTTGCATATTCCAATAAAATTTTGAGATGAAATAGAGTAGTTGATAGAGTTGGTGGTTATGTTTATTTTCTTCGATTTGCCATCGCACGTCTTAGGATACGATTGTTACTTGCTTAATGCAAGGCCAGGATATAAGCTTGAAGGAAATTTGACTGGGATTTTGATTGATATTAAAACAAAAATCATTCCCAATAAAATTAAAATATTTTATCTTTTTTTAGTCAATACACTTTTTCTGATTAAATTGTATATCACTCTGTTGTTGGATGAACACCCAAATATACACAAACATTTAGGGAGGGGCCTTCTATTAACCAGGCCACTTAGTGGCTTTTGAAAAATATGAAGTAAATTTCCTATACATTATAAAAAAAATTAACTTCATTTGTAAATAGATAAGTTTCAACTCCCAATCCCCCCCCCCTCCCATGCCTTCGCCGCTGCACTAATGCAACTTTTCTGGATTGTCATCTATGTCAGATTAATAACAAGCGACAGTACTTGGGCAGTAGTATAAATTAAATGTTCCAACTTTTAAAAATGAACTCGTTAATACTGATAGAACAACAAAATGCAGGACTTGCTAGTAAAAGATTTGGTCTCACGTGGTATCAAGAAGTTGTAACAAGTTTTATAATTAAAAAATAAAATACATCTTGGAAAATTCATAATTTGATTAGAATGAAGCAACTTCAAAGGAACCCCTGCGAAAAAACAATCTTAAAATAAATATAAAATAAACGCAGTTATAATTTTACGAAAACTACATTTCTCAAAATAAAGTTCAGAAAAAATATTGTTCAGGGTCTACACACAAATTATATAATATCTTTCAGCTGTTAATGTGATTTAATGTGATACTTATAATGTGATACTTAGTTTAAAAATAAAATTTAAATGTTACATTCCTTGTAAATTCGATAATTATTTCGTGTTATTGACAATAAATGTCTACTAAAATGAAGCAGATTATAAATGAGAGGTACCAGTCCTGGACTTAGGGTCCCTCGTTTATAAACATCTCCTGAAATAGTATCAGAGTACTGATATGGCAGCATTGCAAGTAACCTTAAGCATATATAGGACAGACTAATATAATTGTAGTTAATGTTGGGACTCTACTTCATATTCATTGGACTTTCGAAAAATCATCAGCAATATTTGAGCTGCAGCCCAAATGTGGCTCATGCAATATCAAATATAATTACTTACAGTTAAATCCCCCTTCCATACCAACAATTTGACACCATTCTGAAAATTCTGCAATGTCATATACAAATCTTAGCAGCTGCCACATTTGCATGGGCTGCAGCCCAAATGTGGCAAATGATGTTCGGAGATCCAGCAAATATAAAGCATTCCATAAAGATTCGCCCAACACTAACTACAATTTCACGGCATTCCGTAAGCATTACGACGTCAAATAAAGATTTGTCTGTGTTTCAGCAAGCTCATTTTGATGTAAATACAAGTTTTAGGCATACTCCACATTTCGCGCCATATCTCAGTTTTGGCACATGCTAGAAAAAATCGGTTAACAGATTCTTCTTCGTCCAGACGTACTGCACAATGTGGCACAATTTCGCAAACAATATGACGTCAAATAAAAATTTCAGCCGCAGCTACGTTTTGGGATGCAGTCATTTTGTGCTGCATCCCTAATGTGGCTGGTGATAATCCAAGGTCCAGTCAATAAACTGATAGGTGCCGACTCTGGCAACAATTTGACACTATTCGGCAAGCCCTATGACGTCAAAAAACGATTTGGCGCCGCTTCGGCACGTTTCGGCATTTCGTTTGTGGGACTGAGATTAATCAGTTCGGAACCAGAAGTGGTGAAATAGAAAGGCCTTGATTGCTAGCATAGACTTATGAAAAAATTTCGTTCCTATCCCCCACCAATTTTGATATTAAATATTTGAAAATTAACACTTGGATTCTGCATAAACAGCCGTAATTTTGGCGAAACGAGGTGAAACTGCACCGGAAGTAGTGGAATAGAAAGGTCTTGGTTGCTAGCAAAGATATATTAACAAATTTTGTCTCTAACCCTCACCAATTTTTTTGCAATACATTTTTAAAATTTTAGACAGGGAATTTTAACATCCAGATTTTGCATAAATAGCTTCAACTTTTGCGAAACGAGGTGAAACGAAACCGGAAGTGATGAAATAGAAAGGTCCCGATTGTTAGCAAAGATATATGAAGAAATTTCATTCCTACACCCCAATAATTTTTGGTAATTCCAATTCAAAATTAAAATTTCAAAACTTTATTACAAAAAATTGGTGCAGATATCTTTGCTAGCAATCAAGGCCTTTCTATTTCGTCACTTCCTGTTCTGTTTCATCTCGTTTCGCCAAAATGAAATCCGCTTATGCCAAGTCTATTTCAGCAAATTAGTCCATCCCGCATTAATCTTTATTTACATTTATTGGTTACACGTGATAGGTTGTTAAGAAAATCTTTATCCTCGATAAGAACTAAACATCTGTGTCAATTTCCGTCGAGCTGTAAGAAATGCTCTTTTCATCTGACAGTCCTCTAATGTTGAACTTAATTGACTTGAACTGTGACAGCTGTAACTGGATGCCGGTCCTTCTTCCGTTCCTCGAGTTGACCTAGGTATTACCCTAGGCCCAGTTCGTTGTTATAAATTTCTTTTGCAATTACGGTACTTTAAACCGTTTTTCCACTTGTAATTCATGAAGTGATATCATTCGTTATTCTGCAATTAGCGAGAACAGTAATAGTATTTATAAACGCAGGGTGACATTCTCCAGTGATAATTGTTTTTACGATATCATTGATACGTTTTATCTTCGTTATTCTAGTTAATATAATTAATATTAATAATAACACTTAGTATTGACTCAATATTAAGTTTCTGGAGAAGAGGTGCTGAGTGCATCACGTGACATTCTACAAATGAGTATAGCAAAGATTCTTGGTATGGTGGCTAACTTATAAGCTAGTTGTGTTTCAGATGCTGCAGCAAATATAGAGCTACGCTGCATTCTATAGATGACTGCTAATGAGTGAGATATATGCCAGTCTAATTAACAATTAACAGCTCGTTACAGAGGTCATTGATCGTTGCACGTGCAAGAGCTCCACTCGCGCCATGAGATTTCTTTACCACTTCATCCATATGTTCACTGAAAGTAAGAAGCTTGTCAACAGTGACGCCAAGAAGCTTAACAGAGCGAGTTGCATTTATAGTACAGCCATCCAGTCCATAGATATATCTATATATCTCTAGATCGTCTGGTATGTTCTTACCAGGAGCGTGGAATACTATAAACTGAGTCTTACTGGAGTTGATGAGAAGCTCGTGTTCATCACAGAAGGCCTTAATATGATCGAAGCTTTTAGTTAACTCTTGTATGATCATCTGAAACGATCTATCAGCAAAGGAATTTGTGATGTCATCAGCAAATTGTACAATTTGTGCATTTGTTGACCCGGGTTACAAATATATTAAACAAGAGGGTCTTAGGCAGCTTCATTGAGGAACTCCTCGTGTTACATTATGCCATTCTGTAGATATAAATACTTAAATTTCACCACTCTTTGCTGACGATCTGAAAGATAGGTCTATAGCTGTGGAACCATTTAAGGGCACTGCTGCAACAACCAATGGCTTGTAAGTTTTAATTCCTTTTAGTAAGTGTTGGTGTTGTACTATGTTGAATGCTTTTGATAGATTTATGGGGAGCGCTCCAACCAAGTGATCCTTGTCTATATCACTTCTCCATGAAAACTATAGCACTATAAGCTGTAATCGGAGCTGTTTCACAGCTCGATTTGGCTCTAAAGCCAACTGTTGATCAGGCAACACATTTTTCTTCTCACAGTATTCAACCAACTGTTTTGCACTGGCTTTCTCAAGCATACGGTCTAATACAGGGAGGATAGAAATCGAACGGTAGTTGGACGGGTCAGTCTTAGACTCTTTATTTTCCATATGGGAACAATGTTTGCTATCTTTCAAGTTTTAAGAAAGAAGCATTGATTTAGCACTAGGGTTGCCAACCTTTGTTTAGGACAATTCCGGACACTGTCAGTAGGACGACCAAGCGCCGACAGCCGAAGAAGCTTAGCTACACAATAAGTCACCACAAATAAGGGGGTCTGGGGAAGCTATTGAAGCTCCGCCCCAGCCGCCGGCGATTTTCGAAGCATATGACACAAAATGGAGCCATTTTTAACTATATTTGGGTCCGTTTTTTCTTTTTACATATTGTTTGTTTTTTCAATTGCTAAATGA
This sequence comes from Oconnorella tubifera, assembly GCA_034700105.1. Classification (NCBI taxonomy): domain Eukaryota; kingdom Metazoa; phylum Annelida; class Clitellata; order Enchytraeida; family Enchytraeidae; genus Oconnorella; species Oconnorella tubifera. Next base: position 9,321 of record JAQIXG010002634.1, on the reverse strand, counting down.
ATTTTTTCCGGCGCTGTGGGGAAGCTATTGCGGTCGCCCCCTCCTGTATAGGTAAATTAACTAATTACTTCGATATAAAAATTATAAACTATTAATTCAACATATTTACTGAAATATTCACTTTTTAAATTTTTAATTAAAATTTAATTAATCTAGTTGACTAAGTAAGTGAAGTCTTGGAATTGTTCGAGAGTTAAGTTAGACAATTCATCTTATTTTTTTATTCACTTTTTTTAGCTTAATTAATTATAAATACAATTTATAATTGATATCAAAAAACTCAGAACATCTTAAATTATAGTTAACTTTAACGCACAGTAGGCCTAGTGCTCTGACAATATGTGGTCTTATTCTGTTTCTCTTATTTGTGCACAACTTATTCAAGAGTGAGAAGACACTTTCAACATTTGCGTTTCTATAGGCCTATAATGTATTACAAAACATCTCGAACAATTTTCTTGAATTCTGGGGAATCAGATTTTCGAAAGAAATCGATTCAACGTCTGTCAATTTCTGAAACGTCCTTCAGTTTTGGAATGCATGTTTTAAAATGCAATATTTATATCTGCATCTACTGTCATTTCATAAATGTGAATGAGCCCCATCAAGTAGGCCTATAATCTGTTATTGTATACTGCTGATATATTTGTAGCAAATGCAGAATTTATGTAAAATGACGTTTACATAAAAACGTAGGCATAAAATGTCTAAAACAACAGGAATTATTATGCTCTTGTTTTTCTTTTTATTTTTCCGGACAATATACTGTCCGGATAGACCCTCCTCCGTTTTCCGGACGCACTAAGCAATTTCCGGACAATCTGGACAAATTCCGGACGGTTGGCAACTCTATTTAGCACTCGTGAAATGGGTAATGTTTGATGATATAGGCTGAAAGCTGTGTGACAGTTGTGAGTGGCGAGCAATGATTAGTATAATATTTTCATATAATGTATAGCCTATAGATATGAGATTAAGATATTATGAATCAGTAACTGTTTACAGTGGAAAAATTATATTTTAGTATACCTTATTATCTTTTGTAACATCTTTTAAGAATAAAAATGATCATATCGACAATATAGGACTATCATAGTAACGCTTAGAAACCTCATTATTCAATATATAGGCCTACTGAAGTTCGGCCCAATAAGTTTTTATTTCCTCTTTGAGACTTAAGCAGCAGAATTTATTATTTCTTTCTTATTTAAAATTTATTTTAAAATTACTTTAATATTATTATACTACATATTTAATATTATTATACTATATTATGTTACAAGTTAATAGTTGAATTTCTTATTTTAATTTTTGTACTAAAGAAATCGCAAATTTATCAGAAATTTCACTCTATTAAACACAATTTCACCCGATTCAAAGCGATGAAAGTTCAATCCGATTCAGTAGCGTAGGTAAGGGGAAGGGGTTGTGGGAGTTACAATACCCCCCCCCCTCCGTCCAATAGTAGCTTAAAAACAATTTTTGTAATGTTTTAAATGTGTAAGTACTAAGTATACAAAAATCAAATACATGTAGGTCTATGCGGAGACTAAATACATGTATGCAGAGACCAAAAATCAGTAATTCAGTGAAAATCTGTATGAACCCTCCCCTTTAGTGAAACCCTGGCTATGTCACTGATCCAATCCGTAAACAATTCAACATAAAATATAACATCCCTGATGAAAGTAAAACCTTACGATTTTAATTCTTTCAATAAATTCATTGGAAAACAAGATATGCCATCTTGAATTTGATCAGTTGATATTATCTATAATTGATTTAATTAATATAGTAAATGATAAACATTGTAATACATCTCTTTGGCTGAATTACTTGAATATCCATAATTCTCAAGGGTGTACTATAGTATACCTAAAAGTTAATTCTCTTCACGTAAAAATATAGCAATTGGTATGACGCTGAAAATTAAGTAATTAAGTCTGGTATAAAAATCAAGTCCACTATAATAAGACTGCATGTTTAGGGAGGTGAGGACTCTGGTAACCGTTACCCTTTTCTGATAAATCGATTGTTTATAGACCTAATTAAATTTTAATTAAAAGAACAACCAACTACTCTAGAACAATAATTTGACTGTTAAACCCATATTCTATTAGTAGCATACTGTAATATATAGGCATGTACCATACACGTTTCTTGTCGACGAAATATAAAGATTAATAGACTACTTAATTTCTTGTGTATACAACTGCAACAGTTAAATTATTATACATTTCTGTTATATACATGCCACTACAGAGTTCTACTAACGAGTAATCTACATTCTTTGTAATCAGAGAATTGTTGCATTCAAATTAATTCAAATATAATATTTTCAATATTGAAATATATAATGACATTACAAATTTACCATGCATGATGACATACAGATAGACTTGTAATGTTCGTCATAAGCCCATAGTAGTCAGAATGAGAAAGACATCTAAATCTCGTCGTCATAGCGACGATGGGTTCACGACGCTACGAAATGGCGACGAATATAAAGGAAGTTATTCGAATGGAATGAGGCATGGCACGGGAACGTACAGGTTAGCAGCTTACTGCTTGCTGTTTTAACTGAGCCAAAAAAAATATCTCAATATTCTGTCAGTTAGCCTACGAGGATATTTAACAAGTTATCAATTTTTTTACCAAAAAAACTTAGTCTCAATTTAGTCAATCCTGTATTTATTAACAAAAAAGTCTTATTTAATAAAAGTTGATTCATTTAAAAATAGAAATTCTGTTTCACTCACTCTTTATAGATTCATTTCTGGAGCTGTTTACACTGGAAAGTGGCGAAAGGATAAGAAGCATGGATTTGGAAAGTACTACTATTCAGATGGTTCTATTTATGAGGGTCCGCTATTCTATTTTACTATAGGCTTTCATTGCTACTCTATTTTACTATTGGCGTTCTGAATATCACCCATTAATTTTTACAATTAAAATTGATGACTAAAATTTGATGTACTTATGTACAAGAATATCTAAAATTCATTTTTTTGTAAGAAATAGTCATTTCACGTTTCAGCAATGTGTTCATATAATGCTATATATATACAATTGTCAATAAGGCGTTACTGTCTGTAATATATTTATCAAAATAAAAGTAATTTCAATAGCAATTATAATAATATCATAAGAAATGTTGTATGAAAATGTATGCAAAAACATGTTCATCTGCATTCTGTTATTGAAACTATACTTTAAGAAGATTCGTCCCCAGATGATTCGTCCCCAGACGATTCATCCCAGGATGGTTCGTCTTCCGGTCCAAGTTACGGATAATTTAATTTGCAGATAGTTTGTCTCAATGGAAGATAAAATATACTTTAATAAGTTTAAAATCTCACACGAGTGAAGTCATTACTATTCAAATGATTCTACGAGATACGTCGATTTTTTAATAGGTGAAAATTTGATTACAGCATACCCCTTATGCATTAGTTGAAAATGTTCAATGTCAATGTCGCACAATTAACTAAACAGCCATTAATTGTTATTACTTTGTTTTACATCGTAATTATTTTACTCCGTGACAATTTAAAGTTATTATAATAAAGAAACTAATAAAGAAAAGAATAAAAACTATCAATTTAAAGTAATAAAAATAATATAGAAATAAAAAAATAATTAAAATAAATAACACCAAACAAATCACTAACTTTGCCAAAGACGAATCAAAGCTTTTCTGACAAAATTTTGTAAAAAAACAGACGTTTTGCTTGTGTATTTTATATGTCTGAAAGACGAACGTTCGTCTTAAAGACGAACGTTCCAAAGAAGAATCGTCCGCAGGAAAAATTGTCCATCGTACATTTTTTTCTTAAAGAATTTAATTAGAACTATAGATTGAAATATACAATATGTGTATTATTATGTGTTATATGTAAACGTCACTACAAAATTACTGCTATAAGTGTATGTAACCTAATGCTACAATACTAATCAATTGTAATTCAAGGTAATTGGATAAAAGACTCGCGAGAAGGGTACGGCACTTACTACTATTGCAACGGAGATAGATTTGAAGGAGAGTGGAAGGGTCATGTGCGTCACGGGGAGGGGGTCTATGAGTTCGCTGGTTGTAAAAAATGTTACAAGGGAACTTGGAAGAATAATGTGAAACAACCTGGAGGAGAAATTGTGAGCAATTTGATTCTAAAATGATATAATAATACATTAATATTAGATATACATTATAATAGTTCACACAATTTATTGCAATAGTTATGACAAAAGTTTATTTTATTATCATTTAATTATTGAATTTAATTTTAAATAGTGTAATTATACTATCTAAGATAGTCTAATCTAATATTCTAATAATTCTAGTCATATATTATTTTAAATCATCGATGATCTATGAATGATCCTTGATGATGATCGTCAGTTTCATATAATTGTGATAATCCTCATATACAATATCATTATAAGTAAGCCTACCATTAAGTAGTCCGTGCTAATTAATATTATCCCAAATTGCATGAGAGTGAATTTTGCGAGAAAACGAAGAAACTAGTCATGTTACAGATTCATTGATTTATTATAATTAATTTACGATAATAATTATTAACACGGACTATTTAATATTACTTATAATTATATTGTATATGAAAATCTATGAGGATTATCACAATTATATGCAACTGACGATCATCATCAAGGATCATTCATAGATCATCGTTGATTTAAAATAATACATGATTAGAATTAGTACAATATTAGATTAGACTATTTTAAATAGTATACTTACAGTATTTTAAAATTAAATAAATAAGTGATAATAAAATAAGCTTCTGTCAAAAAATTGCAACACATTTTATGAACAATTATAATTTAAATCTTGCATCAATATGTCGTTAATGCTTATAGCATAATCTAAATTTAAATAATTTCGTTTCTTCCCTAAATGTCAGTGACATTATTTACTTCAATGTAGGGCTTATCCATCTGTATGTAGAGGCTCTATATAGGTTAAGCCTACACAAGGCTACGTAGAGGATTTCTGACTAAATGTATAATCCTATATGTAAAATCAGTTAAAGATATCCTGTTTTTAGTCCAATAATTAATCAGTCCCTTTACAAAATTGCTCTGAAATAGCCTGTAGACATTGTATATAAATAATAAACAATAAATCAATGAAAGCTTAATATGGAAACAATATGTTTTAAAAAATATATATTTTAGTCACCAATTTAATTTGTCAGTAAAATAATTTAATAGCTTATTATTGTACAGAAACCTTCTCAATTAGATTTACAAAAGGTGATAGCAGTCTCACCAGGTCAGTAATGATTTATAGAAATGAATTAAAAGATTTAAGTAGAGGTAAATTTTATATATTATAAGCCTATACCTATACTGAATTAGACTACAAATAGGCGTATATCGCAAAATTTCTAGATTTTGCAGAAGAATTGCATATTACAGTAGTACGTCTGCAGTGAGATCCAAGATTATAAGAATATGTCACGTGGTGGTGGCAGAAATATAGAGTTACCATTTTTTTCCTCTATTGAAGTATCATAGTTTTCTATCATGCTAATATAGCATGCATAATATAACATAAATCACATCACAGTTTGAACTGTTTTATACCTTCAGTCTAAATGCCTATATAATAATATGTAGACTATGTTACAGACACTAGTCGCACCTCTTCTCGTTCAAGTCATCCCTTTTCTGCATCATCAAGTCGTCACAGTCGCAACTCGTCCAACTCCTCGCGTACCTCGTCCCAAGCGGGGACGAGGTACGCTTACGTGGCTCACCGTCACGTTACGCCGTTACGTGGCTCACCGTCACGTGGCTCCCCGTCACGTGGCTCGCCGTCACGTGGTTCACATAAGAGATCGTCACATAGTTCAAATAGAAGACGTCGTCATCACTCGTCCAGTGATATCGAAGATCTGTGGGATACGGTTGTTGAGGTAAGATTATTGCAAGTAAGTTTTTGTGTTTTTTTGGTCAATATTTTTTTATATTGTAATATATTTCATCAGTTTTTTTGTAAGACCTTTAAATTCAATGTAAGCTATTATCAAATATGGTTACTGTTTTTTTTATTTATTTCGTGTATCTGATTGTGTTGTTATGTATTTTATCCTTCAATGACTGGTAATAGATTACTTATCTACAGTATATTGTCATGCCGTTAAGCAACAAAACTCGAAACTGCTTATGATTGTAATTTAGATGCTACTGATGTTGCTGACACTTGATTCTACACATTTATATAACGGATAATGACAATAATTATAAGAGTTAGTTATATTTAATCTGAAGGTTACTGTATGCTATCTATAGATCCAGCCACCAGTGCGAGTCATATCACCTTTGCGTGTCAACAGTCGGCATCGCAGCTCAGCCAGCAACAATACACTGACACGCAGACCTTCCACTCACATCACCACCCAGCACTACCATCACAAGTCATTCAAGGGATCAAGGGCCAGCATGGACGTAGAAGATAGATCGGATGTGAATGATCTGAGGACACGACGGAAAGTGGACAAGAACAAGAGAGGTTCACGAAGAGGAGCCTGTCGTCACGACGGACCGCCAGAGATCTCAAGTGATGAGTGGATCGATGAGATGAGGAGTAAAAAAGGAAAAACTGGAAAATCAAAGAGTTACTTTATGTAGGCCTCAAAATCAAAGAGCTGCTTTATGTAGACTCTTAATATTTTTTCAAAATATAAATATAACACTCCTTTTCAATCTAATACTAAATTTATTGTATACTTAATTTTTCTATACTGACTCAGTATTTCTCAGTGGATAAAATTCAATAATTGGTAAAAAAATTGCAACATTAAAATTTTCTTAACTGGATGAAAATCAACGTTGTATCCTATAGTTTAAAAAATGATCAGTAGCTCATCCAGGTAGGAAATTTGAGTATTTTTGCAAGTTTCTTACACTAGGCCTACTGCTGCAATGAACTGTTTCGTGTTCTGCCATATTAATTGACTGGAAAAAGTAAATGTTTTGTTAAACTCACTACCTGGTCGTAAAAAATGTTCATTATGTCTGGTCACACGCTGTCGCTAATCATTGGATTCGGTGAACGATTTATTACACAGTATAATACAAGCACGTAATCGCGACATGTTACAAGTCAGCGTTTGCTGGCTCAGTCAGGTATAATCTCGTTAATTCAATTTTTATTACATTTGCTAAAGTATCGGTACTACGAACATTTGTGAGTTAGCCAATAACAGAGCGAACGAAAATTAGAATAGATAAGAACAACTGACAAATCGTTTGTCACTGATTACAATCATATAACAAAAGTATGTACAGTATAAGCATAGTTTGAAAATGAAGCTTATACTGTACATGCTTTTGTTATATGATTGTAATCAGTGACAAACGATTTCAATCGTTTAGCCGTTCTGTTCATTTTGTCTAAAGTTTTGTTCATCTGAACAAACTTGATAAACAAACTCCAATTTATGCGATCACATTTTTTGCATACTTTCTATGAGAGAATCCGATCACATTTTGTAAAAAAAATGCATCTTAAGACTTAAACAGCCAGTGTCGACATCGTTCCTCGACGGTTAAACAAACGTTTAAACTTTAAAATTACGATTAAGTTGACACTGGATTTCATAAACTGCAGTTTATAGTCTGACTCGGTCTCATTTACAACATTTCTCATTAAACACTTGTACGTTGGTAAGTCTCTGAATCCAACTCAAAAACGTACAATATATAAACATACAACATACAGACTGGATGCTGAAATATTCATAGCCAATGTCAATTAATAGCCACAATATTTGTATCCTTTATAGAAAAATAATCATCACCATCATAACCTAGAACGATTCTTTGTTAATACACTGCGCAAATTAGACTTCATATTTTTGTTAGGCTAGTGCAGCATTAATGTCAGATTGCAAACCAGTTGCTATCATAAAATATAATCATATAATGGTTTTTACTTTTTATAATAATCATTATAAAAGGACTCATAAAATGATCCCAGAATATTATGCATGGAAGTGAGAATTTACGGATTGAAAAAATTTGCGATGATTAATGATAAATTCACAAAGCCAGGGCTGACTAGAAAGAAGGCAATATCATAACCAAAAATATTTATAAACTTTGCAGTTTTATAAATGAATCAAAAATATGGCCATATATGACTACTTATAGATGTACAGTACATGTACTTTAAAAATAAATATATAAATTTTTGTTTGATTATATCAATAATATAAAGCGAGAAAAAAAGTTAATGAACAAGCTATAATGTACAGCTATAAATAAATAAATGAATAAATAAATAAAATAACATAGAATCAGAAAATTCGGATGACAACGTTAAATATTCAAAATTCAAACAGTTAAGAAGTGTCTTGGGAAACTGTCCCAAAAGTTCCCAGCACTGCTGCTGCATTCCCCCGCTGCACCGCCAACGCGAGGCGTTGCTTCAGGAAAGAGGTGAACCTTGGATCTCCTGAAACGATAGAGATCCGTCTGCCCTACTCATTCACAAAGCAAGACCCAACGTGCCCCATGAACCCAGTGTCTCAATCGCTATAGGAACGAACTGCGAATTGTCATCTAAATTTAGGCCGAGTGATGAAGAGGGCAGTGCATTTAACCACCGGAGCTAGGGGCACGAGATGCCAACAGACGTGCTGATGTGTAATCATCTACCCCTTGAAGGAGACGTCCTGCTGCCACCACACGATCTGATCCCACACTCGCTTTTTTATCTGTCTTCTCCTATTGGGCCAATAACTCCCCCAAGCCCTTCCACGATGTTTCGGCTCTATCTACCGAGGGGTCCGGGATGGACAAGATGTGAATGGGAAGAAGTTGATAAAGGAGCACAGTGGCAGCAGCAGCGGTTGCCAAAAAGGCAAACGGTGCCAGCTGTTGGGCACTGCGGACTCCAATCCCACCCCATCTTAGAGGGAGACAGGCTTGAGACCATAATGACGGGGATAAGTCGATGTTAAGAATTAGTGTCCGGGATGCTCGAAGTGTGGTATCATACGAAACCAGTTCACGACTGGAAGAGCAGTTAGCAATACGAAGTATGTATAGAAGCTTTGGTATTGCGTAAGCATTCTTCAGGAGGTAGATGGCAGAGTAAGCTGGTAATGAGGTTAGACGACTCACTATAACAGTCAAATACTCCTTCTTACTCGCTAGTGCTCTGTCCACGCCTGTTCCAGACTGGATTGGAGTACCGAGCAAGCATGCCTCGCTGAAAGGGCACTCAATGAAACTGAGGCCCGATGCGAGCCAGTCTTGACGATTTGAGGGAGTGAGTCCGATGACCTC
>JAQIXG010002633.1:0-17120 GCA_034700105.1 Oconnorella tubifera | reverse complement strand
TCCACAAATATATACTTGACATTTAATCACATCAACAAATTTTAATGACGCTTAACTATAAGTAATAAATAATAATAATAATAATAATAATAATAATAATAATTAATAATAAATAATACTATAATTATTATAAAGGTTTTGTTCTCATTAATACAGATAAATGTCGTAGAAATTTGACAACAGGAAAGAAAATATACATATAACCAAACATACACACAAGTTTATTCATCTTTAAAGTTAAAAAAGTAAATTATATATCAAAATGTATATGATTTATTTCCGCTATAGATGCATATAGTGACATTCAATGAAGACCAATATAACAATGTTATGGATGCAGTCAGTGGAGTGAATTCATTGGCTGTTCTCGGAGTCTTATTTATTGTGAGATTTACTTGTTATAAATTATATTAATGTCGTAATTTAGGCAGGTATTTTATTATCAAAATATAGCGATACAATTTGACGTAATAAAAGCAATATAAAGCTAATATACGGAGAGTTAATAGTTTATACAAGTATTGCAAATAAAAATTCATTTGGCAAATATTAAAACATTGAAAAATTAAAAATTAAAGAGTGTCTTGGGAACTGTCTCAAAAGGAAAGTGTTGTTTAATTAATTGTGTGTCGGATTGGAGTTTATTTTAATTTTTAAATGTAAATATTGATATTTAAAAAAATTAAGAGATAACTCCAGTTGGTTTGACTATAATAGTGAAATTAGTAACTGGCTGGATCCCGTTCTTAGACGGGCTTTCGTCTAGTATATTACTTATATAATTTGAAAATTTTATTTTTTAATGTTAAGATTTCTGAAGTAGATAATCCAGATATCGAGCCAATAATTGAGGTTCTGAGTCGAATCCAAAAACCTGGTGAGTATAATTATATCTTTCTCAATTTAGAAAAAGAAAAGATAGTTTTCAATATGAGGAAAGTTCACGATTAGTTAAGAAAAACTTATTTTTTAGCTATTTTAGTTAAAGAAAACTTATAGTACAATTTTCAAATTTTGTATAAATTTTATTCTTCCTGAATTACAAAGACAAAAGAGAATACAAATCACAACATATCAAACATGTTTTTTTGTAAACAACTTAAGCATACAACATAACATTAACTATAGAAATTTACAAGCAAATACCACCACATCTGAAATCGTGAAGAAATTATGATTTAACAGTTGAGAACAATTATTCATTATATGAGTAATTTTTTCATGTAGTTTGTGCAGTCTGATGCTCATGATTTAATGATTCACTAAAAAAAGAAGAAAATGATAGATTTGTGTCCTGGTTTTGAATCTGATATCTATCGATTATTATCTGAACATGCAATCTCTCTGCACTGAGGTTATAAGCTACTCATTCTGATAAATTTATTTAGGAAATGCAACGGAAGTGACATATTTCCATTTAAGTTCACTGCTTCCCGCTAACACGGACGAATACTACCGTTATGAAGGCTCACTGACCACGCCCCCTTGTGCCCAAAGCGTTGTGTGGACTGTTTTCAAACATCCTATAACTATATCTGAAGAGCAGGTCTTAAAACTATCATATTATAGGAGCCTGGTATTTTATTAAGGCATTTAATCCAGGGTTGGAAAAAATCTACTTTTTTTAAAAAAATTAGGTTTTTTAGGTTTTTATTCCACAGTTACAAAGTTAGAAATTATAACCAGAAATGTAATGTTGAACTATTGGCTTGACTATGACTTGACTAATAGCTTAACTATTAATTAGCAGTATTTGTTAAATGTTAATGTCAAATTGTCAATGTTATTCAATTCAGATGTTCTCTGCATCATTGTCAATTTCAGATGCAGAGTTTTCAGATTGAAAAACTAAAAAATAAAAAACCTAATTTTTGGGCTTTTAGGTTTTTTTAGGTTTTTTTAAAAAACCTAAAACACCTACTTTTGCCATCCCTGATTTAATCTGTGAATCTATATTAAAATTACTGAAAAATTGTTCAAATGTAAATTCTACATTTGAAGCTAACAATATTATTGCAGCAACATTTGGATCTCATACAGTAAATAAACTGCGGCTAATCTACTGAAAAGTTAAAGTATGAATTAAGTTACTTTTAAAAAATTAAGTTAACTTACGTATTGTAAAATATAAATGAGCCTTTTTAATGCTTTATTCGTTTGTAGCTTGAACAGTTCAGAAACCTCTATGATGGAACCAAAGTCCAAGGTGTGCCCCAACATCTACTCAAAAACTGGAGACCAGTTCAAAATATCCAAAAGCGCACTGTCTATAGAAGTTTCTCTCTTCCCGAATTTGTCCCGAAACTTGATCACGAGAAGGCATTGATTGATGATACAGCACTTGAAAGAGACGAACTAAATGTTCCTCAAATGCCAACGCAAAAGCCCATAGTTGTCCATCAAGATAAGCAGAAAGTGGAAACAGTGATGGCAAGATCGTCCGGTTTAATGAAAAACTTATGGGTTCATTCAGCGGGAATTATTTTATCCATGTTAGTGTATCGCGGATTCAGCTTATCCAGTTAATACCTATTACCAAGGGGTTAATACTTCTACTTAACCCTTTACATTTACATATCTAATAAAATTGCTTATATTATATACAGTGCGACAAGTAAAATATTGTTAAGAAATTTGCCACAGAGCTTATCGTATTTTGAAATTATTTTGCAATATTTTTTAAATGCAACATTTTTTATGCATATTCAGTGTAGGACATATTACTGTATATTGTTCAATAATAAATTAACGGTAATAATCTATTTCAACTATTGATGTACGTTATAAATTACAATCGATTGTATCACTTTCTATTATAATTAGTTTTATACAAGTTTTTAGATGCGTTATATACTTTTCAAATCGTAAACAAGTACAATCATGTATCTTTTTCACTTTCAGTTTTTGAATATAACGTTCTTTCTATCGTTTTGATTATTAGTTGTTAGATTGTTTGTAATCGAATCGCAGATTTGATTTCTTTACAACGTGATTTATGCTTTAGTTTCTTGTGATCATTAGAAATGCTTTATATTTGACTTATGCAACGAATGACGCTTCAGGCTTAATGAAAAGTAATACGGTTTTAGTTTGTCTTTATAAAGTATAACACAACCATTTATATATTGCGTGTTTATTATTTTATGTTTAACATTATTATTATTCTGATTAACGGGACTAAATGGACATAAATGAACATAAAAGGTTTCAGCTTCAGTTGAGAAAAAATGAATTCGGATGACTCTTCAAAAAATTAGACTTTTAAAGAATGTTTTATAAAAACTTATTCACCAAAAATGGTCGTTATATTCATCCACTTGAAAGGTGATGGATGAAGATGATGGATGGAGGCGATAATGGTTTTCATAGTTTAGCAGCAATTAAATGAAAGTTAGTTGAATAAATTTCATTTAAAATTGAAAAATTTAATAGCAACTATAAATAACACAGAATTAGAGAGAAATTTATATATCATAAATTTAAAAAAAGAAACGCATGTAACATACACGATTTAACTATATTTACATGAAACAATTAAAAATTACAGACCAGTCATTTCAAATGTTCAAGATTGACTTACTAAATGAAACATACTGCTTAAGGGTGCAGCAAATTAGCAATAATACAATCTAAAATCCTCCAATAAAAAACAAAATGGAAAATTTATCAGTCTGATATATCCCCTTATCTAATGTCAAGAACACATTGCTCAAACTAAGCGCTTTCCTAAAAGGTGCAGCAAACCAAATAATAAGTTTTCATATAAGTTTCATTTATTTATGATTTGCACTTTTTTGCTTTAACGGATTTTAAAGCGGTTGGTTTTTTTCCGTTCTGTAATTTTCTCTTCTTTTTTAACCCTATGGCAGCCTGCAAATAAAATATACAATGAATTATATATAGATAAAGTACAAATATATATATAAAGTATAAATAAAGTATAAAGAAAGTATATGCATACTGCATATAATAAAGCATAAATCACATGCAAAGTTAATAACACAAATGCCTGTGTTATTAACTTGTCATTATATTTTAAGTATATAAAAGTAAATTTATATAATTTAATATGTTATAATTTTGATTGTTTAATAACAACCAAAAAACTCAAAACGTTTACATCAAGGCCTATACACAAATAGACAAATCGTTTCACTGAATGATTAATATTCCTGATGCATTAAATTAGTCTTATATGGATCATATGGACAACAGAATCTGTTACAATATATATCACGATAATAACAAGTATACTAATTTATGACAAAAATTAAAACAACAATAAAGATATAATCGAAGAATATTCTAAATGTCACATCAGCACAAAATGAAATTAGTGATGCGTTCCACATAGGGTATGCAAAAACCAACTGATAGAAATTTCCTTTGAAAATGAAGATAAAATAATAACTGTAACGAAACTAACATAGAATATAAAGAGTAAATTGTTAGCATTTGAAATGCAAACTGATGTTTATTGCCAAAGAGAAACCCACCTTAGCGCCATCTGGTGAGGCCCCCTGACACTCATTATCTTGTCCACCACTCTCCCCGTTAGCAATGTCCAACTTCTCAAAATAATCAACTAACAAAAACACGCATAAAAGAAATTAAATGTATTTAAACTAAAAAAAATTTATAATGAAATATATTAAAAAAACCTCGCCTATATTAATGCACTAAAAAGGCAAAAAGAAATTTTGGATGGTAACTAGGAAAAAATTTGTGTCTTTGTAATGACTTACGAAAGTACTATGGTCAAAAGCGAGGGGTGCATGTAAAAGTTTATAATGGTCAAAATTGTGCACCCCTTGCTTTTGATCAGAGTACTTTCGTAAGTCATTACAAAGACACAAATTTTTTCCTAGTTACCATCCAAAATTTATTTTTTCCTTTTAGTGCATTAATATAAGCGAGATTTTTTAAAAGTTTTTTAATATATTTTATTTTCTACTTTTTAGTCATCATATATTTTATAATCTTATTACTTATTTAAACTTTGTTGCCTTAATAACTATTTTCACAGCTGTTGGCATGCTGTCCTCATGCAGCTGACCTCTTGCGAATACTCTTAATTATAAATAATAATTAGAATAATCTTAATTATTTAATTCCCATAGATTAACTCGTTACTTAGTGAATTTTATGACGGATTCAAGCATTGTCATCGAGAGTAAGCAATTGTACAAAATTTCAGCTCGATTGGACATTAGGAAGTGATAGAAAAATCAATTACAAAATTCCGTCTACGCACGCAACGCACAAGATTGTAAAGCGAGGTAAAGCGAAGTTGATATAAGCGACGTAATAAAAATAAACCTACATCAAAACGTCAATGAGATAAAAAAATATTGTTAATTAATTTATTAAATAATCTCTTAAAAAGCTTAATAATTAAAAGTTACATCTAGCAAAAACAGTCAAATCATCAATTCTTCGCTGATAAAAAGTTATAAATTTTACTGAGAATTTTGCAAAAAACAAAACAACTAACCAGGATAGAGATCACTGAGACTATCATTATCGTCATCATCATCATCACCCTCTTCTTCCTCTCCTTCTATCATTTTCTTCTTTTTCTTCTTTCCCTCTCTCTCCATCTCTTCCGCTCCATTGTCTCTCTGTTTCTTTCTTCCCAAAATTGCCTCAAACCTTTCCCCCGTCTCCTGACATTTTTTCCCTAATTTTCAAAAAAAAAATTTCAATAATAATAATAATAATAAAAGCTTCATTTATTTCATATCATATAATAAACACAATATATAAACGCTTAAAAAAGAAAACACTATGCTACATCACTGAAATGAGAAGTGCGCTTGATCAATGAACACAGTAGAAAATCAAACAAAAACACATAATGCTTAATGCCTTAGTTAATAGACCATCTACACAACATCATAGGAACCTTGAGACAGTTACCCAAATTTTTCGTTATTTGCAATCCTTGTTCAAACTATTAACTTACTGTATATTGTTTAAACTATCTTTAACTGTTTTTGTACTGTCATTAAAATTTATTAATTGTCGCATCAATTTTAGGATAATATTACGTTATATTGTTTAAACGAGTTTTAAACTATCCATACAGTTTAACTGAGATTTAAACCGATTGAGTAATAATAATAATAAAATTATAAATATTAATAAACATGATTCTAGACGTAAAGAAATAGAAACATACAACGTTCATAAGATTTCAAGAATCTTTTTCCATTAACATGCTGAGTTATATGATGAGGCAGGTTGTTTAGATGTCGGTGTGTAATCTTACAAAATAACTGTCTCCTACAAATGTCAAAAAAAGACAATGAAACAGGCAACCAGACAAAAAATAGTTTAATAGCAATAACAACTAACAGTAAACATATTGTTTGAGATAATTAATGCCATATGAACTATTACTATATTGCATTATATAATTTTCAACTTTAAATTTTCAACTAAGACAAATCAACAATAAATCAATAAAAGTTTAACCGTTTTCAGTCGATCAGTCAAACAAATCACCAATAAACCAACCAACCAACCAACTAATCAATCAACTAACTATGCATGCAATAAATCAATAAACTAACTAATCAATCAATCAATCAGTCTATCCTTTTCATCATTACGATAACGTTCTGTGAATAAGACGACAATAAACGACAAAAGTTTGTATTTAACGGCTACTAACTCGTGGCCGGGTTTATTGCTGGGTATCAGGAAGTCTGTGTAGACAGAGGGATCCACCAGGGGGCTTGAACCAGAGGACAGACGCTGATAACGCTTACCGTTTATATACGCTTCAATGCTATCCACCCTACATGGCATCTCATGGCCAGTGAGACTGCAGCGAACCTTAAGAAATAAGATAAAAAACAACAGAAAGTTAAGAAAAAGCTAATAAATTTGCATATTTTGTTTTCAATTTATTTAGAATGTTAGGGGATGTTCATGGGGAGGGAAAGAATACAAGAAAACATTAACTCGTCAAAAACGGCCCAAATATTGCTTCTTAGAATTAGAATTTAGGTTAAATTAAAGTTAGAATTATTAAATGAATAGACGGGGCCGTTTTGTCGGGTTAATGTTTTTGGGCCGTTTTGTCGGTGTAATACTTTCGGTCGGGTTCGTTTTGTCGGGTTAATATTTTCGGGCCGTTTTGTCTGGATACCATAAATTAAATTAATAGCGATAATAGAGAAATTATTAAATTAATCTTAAATATCATCAAAAGTATTTAGGCTTATAAAATACACCGGAAGTAGTAATTTACCTTTTTTCCCTCGTCGAATACTGCCAGGGATTTATGCGCTTTCAAAAGTAATTTGACGGACTTGTCCATTTTTTTATTAAAGTTAAACAAAATATAATAAAAATAACACCATGCGTGATTCTTATTACAAGTTGTTTTTCTGAATTTTTATTGCTTTTATTGTTGTTTTGATTTACTTTTGTTGCATCAGTCAGTTTGATGCTGTTATTGCTTAACATTAACAATATACAATTTAAACAATTAAAAATATGAATGGGATCGGCAAATTGCTGCAAGTCAAAAATAATTTAGTTTATTGAGTTACGATGAAAACTAGAAAAGAAACCAAATCGTCCTTTTATTCACTAGCAAGATAACGCACAAGGAATAGATAAAAGAATACTTTCAAAAGTGCAGACGTATGACTCGAGACAGATGATTTGACGTCATAAATGACGTCAAAAGTGTCCCCTGATCACTATGCCACGACAAGCCTGACTTGCAAACATTATAAATTTAGAATAAGTTGATTAATTGCTTAATTTTCTTTAGATGAATATCATTTTCACTATTTTTTTGCGGTCTTGTGGTTTAAAATAAAGGTATTTAGTTGAAGTAAATTTAAATGAAACCAGTATAACATTTCGTGACAGCACCAGATTTGTTATTTGTCATGGAGATCGCTATGGTAACGCGCAAACAGGTGCGCGCTATAAATAGACGTAATTATTTAAATTTATTCTTACATTTAATGAATATTCAATTATTTAAATTATCATTTAATGAATCTAATTAATATACACTAATCTTAATTTGATAATTACATAAACAAATGAAGAAATTGAACTACTTACATTATATGCAATAATTAATGATTGTATATTAATGCAATATTAATATTGAATAAATTATCTAAAGATATAATATTAAGATAATTTATGAGAGTATTCACTAGATAACGAAATAAAATTAATTAATTTATCAAATCTTCAAATTTCTGAAAACGAAAGATCAGTTTCTAGAGTTAGTGACATCAACATAAGCATTGATTGAATAATAAAAACCAATAAATTAAATTTTAAATTATTTTCCTCGACTAGGCTTTGTAGCGTTATTATAAGATATTTCATAGTCACATAATGACGTCATGAATGCTCTCGCGTCTCCCCCCTCATACAGTTCAGCGTACGGGGATCGTCGAGCCGACTTAGATTATCGATCCTCGTACCGTTACGATAACGCGAAGTCCCCGATACCGCAAACAGTTCCCCAAGCTGATCCCCGGTATGGAAGTCTCTCTGTCGGAAGAAGGGCGTCGGGTTCCGGTGAGCGAATCCCAGATCCGGATATGTACAGAAACGTAAGATATACCGACGCAAGAATAGGGAGTAATACTCCCTCTAGTTCTTCTAGCACAAATGGAAAATATCCGGAGTCAAGTAATTATTACGGAAAAGATGAGGTAGGAGAAAGGGCTTCAAGAACAAGAAGTAATGAGAGAGATAAATACGATGAGCTGTACCGGGAGAAAGAGAGACAACGAGATGGTGGAAGATATGAATCCTCAGCTTTGCTTAGAGATGATGTCCTTCGTGATCTTAATCGAAGAAGTGGGATACCATTAAGAGATCACGGAAGTAGCGTGGAAAGAAGATCTGGGAACACATCTCCACCGAGACCTTCAGAAAGAAGCTCTCTGAAGCAGCTGTCACCTCGAAGAGAAGAATCCAGTCTGAAACAAAACGGTTATCGCGAAATTGCTGCCGCAAATTCCGGTTATAATCAGCGACTTTCATCTGTAAATGATAAAAGTTACGATAGATATTATGCTGAGGCTCTGGGAGCATCGCAATCCAGACACCCAGCACAGTCAGTTGGTACTTCAGGCGGGGTTCCTCGCGATGTTGAAAATGAGTACTTATCTCAGAGGAGCCTGGGGTCCAGAAGAGATTTATCTCCGGCAAGAAAAGATATTTTATCCGAGAAAAACTACGATAAACGTGGAGTTATGCATGATTCATCTCAGCGTGGTACACACAGTGGTTTTCTGGATAAAGAATCAGTCGATGCTCTCCGAAATGAATTACTCTACGGAAAATCAGATGGAAGAAACATCCGTCCACCATCAGCTCTTCATCAAACTCAATCTCCAGTGAAGGATCAAGAAAATTTACTCCGGGGTGTGACAAATCCTTACAATGATTATAGTAAATCTTTGACGCGATCAGATTCAAGTCAGAGGTACGATCGTGGTTCGATGTCTGATAGATTGCGCGAATTAGAAAGACAGCATTTGGAACTGGAGAGCAGACATTCACGTTTGCCCAGCGATAAACGCTCGGATGACAGAATCTCAGATTATGGAAGAAAAGATCTCGATTTATCAAGATCACCTCGTTTGCAACAAGATCTGGAAAAAGTTAGAAGAGATTCCGTTATTGCGGATAAAAAGAGATCTTCATACGCTCGTCATGAACTAAAACAAGATTTAAGTGACGATGATATTCCTCTGCGATCAAGCAGCTCATTGCTTAGGAAAAATTCAATCAATCAAAACCATGATTCTGATTCTCTTTATCGGAAATCTCGAAAAGATGAAGGATATTCCGTGGATTCTCTTTATCGAAGACCCGGAAGGGATCAAGGACATTCCGCTGATGCACTACATCACAGATCCAGCAAGGATCTTCTGAGGTACGGATCACGGTTATCCGAAGATAGCTTGGATAAGAAATCGGTGACTTGGGGAGAGAATTCCATCCATGAACACGATCTGGAGATGGCAAGAAGATCAAAGTTGGATTTGGAGCGAGAAGGGGGGATAAATCGTGGTGGGGCCGGGGGTAGGACATCGGGGGGAATGGAAAGGGATGAACTGAGGAGAAAAAAGATTGAAGAGTTAATTGAGAGTAAGAGAACGGGACGGCAGATTAAAGCAGATGTTAGCGAAACGAAATATCACGCAGGTGAGAAATATATTTATTTATTTTTGCTTCTTTGCAAGATAGTTATTTTTTACTTAGGTAATTAATAATTAATTATTTAGATATATTTTAAAGTAGATTGATTAATTTAGTCCTATATATATTACTGCTATTGAAAATAAATGGCAGTTTTGTTATTGCTGCGATAAACTAATTGTTACAGATAAATCTCAAAATGTTTTATTATTCTTATAAAGTTTTTATTTTTATTTTTTATCTTGTTTGCTATTATTTGTGTTGCAGTTCGCGATGCAGTTCGGATGGTTGGAATGAGTATATCTAAACAGCCTGATTCTAACTGGTAGTGTTTGTAACACATTTTACTTGCCACTGTATCATAACTTTTGAATAGTATTGGATAAGCCCCCTACTATCTTCCCCCCACACTCTCATGCTATCACATTCTCCCTCTTTTATTTAGACATCTCATTCATTTTGTAATATTGAATTGAGTTCTAAAGTAACATTGTCACAGAATATGCAATATCTGAATAGGTCTACAATAATCAAAATTTTAATTGATGTCATTTTTGATAACACATAATAAACTCTCATTTGGCATATAATGGCGTATATTT
This sequence comes from Oconnorella tubifera, assembly GCA_034700105.1. Taxonomy (NCBI): domain Eukaryota; kingdom Metazoa; phylum Annelida; class Clitellata; order Enchytraeida; family Enchytraeidae; genus Oconnorella; species Oconnorella tubifera. The sequence continues at coordinate 6,321 of JAQIXG010002633.1, read as the reverse complement.
AGTGTGTCAAATTAATAAATTATGCTGTAAAATTATTATAAGATTATTTTTTTAAGGTTTTTTGTTAATGTAAACGAAATCAAATCTTGTAATTTATTGATTGTAACAATGGAATTTGAAGCAAAAAATCACAATTTTGATCATCACATAGTTAGCCTAGCCAGTGTAGTTTTAGTAAAATTTCACTGACTTGCTGCATCCTTTAGTAAGATTCTTAATTCAACAGTCTTTTACATTATTAATGATTACTAGTCTAGATTAAAGTTAATTGTAAATAAAATTAGCATTTTATTAAATGATGATGATAATTGTAATGTATTTGACAATATAACATTAATTTATATCCGATCTTTTTCCAGTTCTCTAATTTGGAATGACTTGTTTGTTTCCATGGAGAGGATTGCAACTCTCAACCGAAATCAACGCATCAACCATTTTGCCGGAATGGATGGTATCTGCGAGTTCCCCCGCCTTGTCAAGAACATGAACAAGTTAGATGGAAATTTGCTCAAATTACATTTGAATAAAAGTTGTCTTTCAATCTGTTTAGAACTTTTTATGAAATTTTGAAAAGCATTTGTAAGAATTTAAGATATAGTTGTTGTTTTTTTTAGGGGGGAAGGATTATTCTTGTATTTATACAATTTACACTAAATACAGGCTGAAAGGGGCCAAGCCCCTGCTTGAGAGTTAAATTTTTTAAGAATTCGGATTCTCATATGACATTAGATCTGAATCTTATTCATTTAATATACAGCTCTTTAGAATTGGTATTGATTTAAACTTTTAATGTTATTTACTTATAACATTATTCACGTTTTGATTCCGATTGGTTTAAATTTATATTATTATGTTCCCTCAGTATTGATTCTAACATATTTAAAATTAAAGTAGCTTTGCGAATAAATAATAATATTACAATTTAATTGAAAATCTTCAAGTCTTTAAAACATCATTTCTTTTGTTTTTTTCCACTCTAGAATGACTGCTCTGCATCCGAGTGAATATAATTTCTTCCCCCGCTCCTGGATACTTCCGGAAGATGATTCTAAATTCCAGGCAGCAAGGAAACAGACTAAAGCTAAGAACAGGAAGAAATTTTATGTTGTCAGATCAATGAATAAATCAACAAAAAATGAGTAGGTTATCTGTTTTTGTTGATAAATTAAGAAAATTCGTAATTATTTAAATTAATTTTAATATTATTACAATTAATTTTAATATTATTGCAATTTATTTGAGTTAAAAACTAATTAGACAGATTTTTTTTTAGACAAATTAGATGAATAAGAAATTTTGAGTAGATTTTTGTAAATTATGGTATTGAGAAAGGAACAGATATTTTCTAAGTATACACATCGCTTGATTTCTGTAAATTTTGTTTAAAACGTGTCTTTTTGTGCTTTTTTATGTGACAATAAACTACAAAAAGTGAACAGATTGATGCTGCATTATGCACCTTGCTACGCGATATGACAAGACAGTGAATTATTTTGAATTACAGAATATTCGAATTCGGGATCATTCATTTTGCATCTACTACATTATTCTATTGTATATTCTTATTTTGCCATTTCATAAATTAAAATATATTTATAGTATTTGATGATGATTATTTTTAGAACTTTCTTAGCATCCGGTGACAATGATAAACTAAGCAGCAAAAGTGATCACTTTATAGTTCAAGAGTACATTGAGAACCCTCTTATTGTAAACAAATGCAAATGCCATATAAGGATATACACTGTCATCACATCCTGTCACCCCTTGAAAATATTCCTCTACTCGGATGGACTCGTCCATCTATCTAAAGAAAAGTATGAGGAACCATTGGACAAAAATCTTGTAAGGGGTGTTGCTGACTTTAAGTTTTTATAGTTAAAAAGCTATAGTTGCTATATAATTATTATTATTATATGTTAATTACATTGCTGTGTGTAATTGCATTGTAGATAAAATATATGTATTATAAAGTTTCTTAAAAATACAATGTAAAGCATTGAAGTCTCTTTCATATTATGCTTATACCTGAAAAAGTTACAGCAAAATTTATACCAATTAATTTTTCATAAGTCACCATGCTAACGATATCTCTTTCTTACATTGTAGGATGACCTTGACATACATTTAACAAGCTCCAAATCTGGGTCAAAATTCAGCGTAGATAAATTAAACGAGTATTTGCTATCAAGAAGAAATCGCGGAGGACAGGATAGCAGTCTAGATAGACTGTGGTCTCGTATCCATGACATCGTTGTCTTGACAACCGCTCTAGCTCATCCGGCCATGTATCAAGCCTACAGGCTGTGTCGCCCTGGTGACGTAACTAAAGTGGGCGGAGCTAGCTCAGGCGGGGGCGGGACTAGCTTAGGCGGGAGCGGGGCTAGTGCAGGCGGGGGAGGGGCAAGCGTTTGTTTTGAAATTCTAGGCTTTGATATAATGATTGATGCTGAATTGAAACCTTGGCTGATTAAGGTTTGTCTGTTATTGAATTTTATTTATTTAATTGATCAATTATAATTATTCAACAAATATTGTTGGCTAAATTACAGCTAGATAGACGCAATTTGATTTATGTGAATCATAAGCAAACAGTTTGTATATTCAACAAACAGATATTTATACGTTATGCTCTTGTTATTTGTTCTCAGGTGAATCGTTCACCAAACTTTGATATAAAAGACGAGGTAGATGCTGATGTAAAACAAGGCGTTTTAGAGGATGCACTTTATCTACTCAATATACGAAGGCTTGTTTTAAACCTTCTTAAAACTTTCTTTCCTTTTTTATTGTTAATTACAAAATCAAAATATATTGTACGGGCAAGGTGTATCATTCATAGGGCATAATATGGAGCATTCTTAACCAAACTAACTGCTATTTTGAAGCTTTTCAGTGAATTTTCACAGTAGTCATAGTTAATACAGTATAACAGTTATACAATAAATAGATAAATCAATTATAAAACTTATTAATAATTTAGATCAGCATTTGACTTGATCAAATACTGATGCATTCAAATAGATAAATAGATAAATAATAAATAAATTTTTAAATAAATAAATTAACAGATTGCCTTTATTTTTGCAAATTGTCTTTATAAACTTGGCCAAATTCATTTACTGGGCTACAGTTGATATAAAATAAAGAGAATTATTATCATTTTGTTTTTATTATCATTTATAGGGGTAGCGGTGAAGTAGAGACAGCGGAGAGTGCATTGCAGAGTCTAAATCAGCTCGATAAACTAGAGAAGAAGCATTCCAGCTCAGAAGAAACTCAACAGAGAATTGTAAATAGCAATTTATTGATATATTTTAATTTAATATATATTAATATACTTTAATTGATATACTTTAATTTAATTATGTACTTTTTATCTGCAATAAATATTATTGTAATATACAATTGTAATTTAATATTAATTGTATTTCTACAGAAAGAAATTTTAGCTTCAATTCACGCAGAATACAAATCTCAGCACCTTTTTGAGGGCGGGGGGCGTTACCGGCAGATCTTTCCTCCCCCCCCTCGTAACAAATCAAACCTTGACCTTTACTGTCGTATGCTAGAGGCCACCCACTCGAATCTCACCGATCAATCACAGGAGGGGGCGGGGCAATCAGAAGAAATACAGAAATTTCTAGAGCAAAAGGTATGTCTGGAATTTTTTTGCGAAAAGAGACCCCCACCTTTCTATCATCACTCTTTCATAACCCGTCCCACTAAATATATCAATTAGATTTTTTTATCTGAGATTGCGTCTAAAGAGTTACCTTTTTTTAACAACACCAAAATAATACAAGTTGTCTTGTTTTGGAAAAGTTCATTGATAGAAAATGAGCTCTTTGTTGTATATTACTCATTTTGTTGAATTGTTTAGAAACGCGATAAAGTAAATGATTTAATAAAATCTCAGTTGAAATCTACCAATGGAAAAACTTCTGCAAAATATACACTCGAGAAAGTGAGCAATTTTTTTTTTTCTTTTCTTACAGTTTTTTGAATACAAGGATCATCCTTAAAAATCATCTTTATCATCCTTAAAAATATTGAGAGAAAATTTGATTTAGAGAGTTTTGATAAGGTTAGTAAATTTAATTTTAAAGTTAGTAGATGTTATATGTAATTTCCTAGAATGTTCATTATAGCACTAACTGGCTACAGCCTTTAGTAAGGTGCTCGGTATAATATTTTATATACATTTTATTTTAGGTAGAATTGAATGAAGATTTAGTGAATAGAACCTTGCAAGCTCTGAACAAAGCAAGAATAAATTATCCTGGGAAATCTCAAACCGCTACAGAACTCATTCTTGATACAGTAAATTATTTCAAAGTTTAATTTAATTTCAAATTATAGCCTCAGTTGAAAAATTATTATTTCAAATTTTAATTTCAATTATAATATTGTAATGAAAATGACGAATTTTGAAACTCTTAAAATGGGTTATAGGCCTATTGTAATAACTGAATTTCTGTGAATAAATTCATGGCATGGTGTGGAGGGGTACATTTAAATCATTCATTTTAAATTGTATAACAATAAAGTTGGGTTTGATTAAAAAGATAATTGATTGTACAAATGTATTGTACATATTAAATTATGTACAATTATTATGTAAAATACAATTGTATTATACATAATGATTGTACATTATGCATTTTGAATTATGCATTATTTTGTATTATAGATAACTGAGAAATGGAGCGAACACAAAAGTAAAGTTGCTGAATATTGGTTTATCTATCTGAGGGGTTCCAAACAAGAAAAGGTTGAAGATAAAATTTAAAATTAAAAACAAAATGAGTCTAATGACATTATTTTATTTTAAAAAGTTATTGAGTTGTTAAATTTATTAATCAAATTATACTTTCAATGATAAATTTAAAAAATTATCGCTGTGATAGATTTTTATGTAATTATATAAAATAATAATCAGTCAGGTAGTAAATCGCTTTCATGAAAAAATCATTATATTTACTTTCAGATTATTATATTATGTTTAGTATATTATAAAATCATACAATGTATTAAATAACTAATTAAGTAGGGTTAGGATTTCTGTTAGATTTATGGTTAGATTTTGGGTTAAGTTTATGATCGGTTACAGATATTGACTTAAATGACTGAGTTTAGTTATCTGGTTAACGTATTTAATGTTGATTTATCAGGGTACCAGGCAATAATAACAATTCAATGTTAATATATTGCAGGTGATAGACATAGTGAGAGAGAAAGTGAGAGACATAGCGATACATACATGGTGTACAGTAGACATAGATAGAGTGACACTTCATCGTATCTTTGTTCGTCTCTTTAGTCGTATGCTTGTTAATCACGGTCAGGGGCTCTGGGACTGCTTCGATGCAAGACGGTAATAGGGAAATTGAACTAACAGCGTTGTTTTTGTATAAAAACATCAAAAATATTTGGTGTGGTCACATTGAAGTGGTCAAATCACGGCACTCATAATAATATATGAAACTTGGATATTTTAATTATTTAAATATTCTAATAAGTTTCGATTCCAATGCGGCTCGCCCCATATTGTTTCATAATTTTGCTGACTCACTGCACCCTGTCGAATTAGAAAGGCAGTTAATTCAATTGTTTTGTGAATAGATTTTGCTAGTTTTGTTTCTGTTTTGACTTCATTATAATTGTTTGAATTTAACTTTAGCCAAAGAATATAATTGAATTTTTTATATAGAATAGTGGTTAAGAATAACTTGATTGTAGTAGATGCACAGACCATAACATAAGTATCTAACAGTCTATATGACTGTCTGTTTATCTGTCTTTCTATCTGTTTCCAGCTCTCTCATGTTCTCTCTTTGTATTTCAGTTCGAATTCATGGGAACTTGGTTTCAGTAAAAGCACAGATCCCATAAGTTCTACCGAACTTGCTTGCTGTCGACGCGTTGTACAGTTATGTAGAGACTGTCTTCTCATTCTGTATCGCTGCGCTTCTGATGCGGATAAAGCTATGACTAGAAGCGTAGCATGAGGCATAACATGGGGCATCTTATGTTTCAAAACATAAGGCATAATATATTTGAAAACATAGTGCATAATATGTTTCAAAACATAGAGCATATATGTTTCAAAACATAGGGCATAATATGTTTCAAAACATAGGGCATAATATGTTTCAAAACATAGGGCATAATATGTTTCAAAACATAGGGCATAATATGTTTCAAAACATAGGGCATAATATGTTTCAAAACATAGGGCATAATATGTTTCAAAACATAGGGCATAATATGTTTCAAAACATAGGGCATAATATGTTTCAAAACATAGGGCATAATATG
>JAQIXG010002632.1:0-17121 GCA_034700105.1 Oconnorella tubifera | reverse complement strand
CCACCCCCCCCCCCTACCGAGGAATTTAAGTAAAATATTTAAGAATCAATTGTAGCTCGAGAAATTTTTATTCTTTTAATAAGAGGTGTCTTTATGAAATTAATATTTTGATGAATATTTAAGGGATTCCCGATTTCTATTAGTAATAGAAATTCCTGTTCTGGTTTGTTAAATAATATAATAGAACATAGATAGGCCTAATTAAAATTGTATTATAGACATGCTCTTGAAAATGTCACGACAATTTCTATACACCGACTTTTCTAATACAAAAATTTGTAGGTGACTTCAAATTTGTATTATAGACAAGGCGAATATTCGTCTTGTCCGGTAACGAATAGGGTTTGGGTTAGAATATGGCTTGGATTATGTTTGGTATTAGGGTATTACGTAAAATTTAAAGTAATCGAAGAGTCTCGAACGGTTGATATACGAAGTTTAGTGCACAACTTGTCATATACCAAAAGTATCAGTACGAAAAATAAGTCTCTTTGCACGTACAGTCGAACACTAAAACTTCGTGTTGTAAGTTCAGCTAAATTGTGGTAAAATCGGATAAATTTGACAATAAAATGAGTATTTTAAACAAATTTGTCTTATTTTAACTTTTGATATCTTTACAAAATGATTCATTTCAATTTGACAATTGGTTGCATGTGTGAAATTAAACTCTGCTTTTAGTTGTAGTTTTGTGGGTGTGTTTTATTTATTTTATTTGATAAATATTTAATTTAATATTTTAATAAGTCCTAATATTATTTTTACTTTATATGGTGTATTTTTATTTGAATACAATTACTAGAATGAATTGTAAATATTAAATATCGCTTGTTAAGTAGATTTCATTGAATTATTTTGTCTTTGATAAAGTATAAATGTTAACACTGTTTAGACAGAGGGGTTTTTAGGTTTAGTACCTTAAAAAAATTATATAATAATTATTGAATGCAAAAACAAAAACTGTTAAAAAAAACTTTTAATTCTAGTCACATTTATACCCTGATAGAACGAATATGCGTTATATGTTATAAATATCATAGCTGTTAATAAATTTTAATATATACACGTATATATATTTGCAGACGATTTTTAAACCCTATTAGGATGGAGAAAGAAGCAAGCTCACGAGTTGATACTCCCGACGTCCCTGCTGTTGAACAAAATCATACAAATGATGAAGAATCAAATAATCACGAGATTACCAATCATACTGATACTCCATCAATTAATCCCAGCCCTGATCTGCCACATCCTAATTCCCCTCATACAAAAACATTTGAATCACTCGATAAGCAATTAAAAAGCGTCATTGAATCATCATCTAATAGCGAAATTAACTCATCTAACAATGATGTTCTACCAAAAATAAATGGAAACTCAAATGGTGCATCATTCCTTGTTTCCGATATCCCAATTAAAGCAGAAATCCCTCCCCCTTATGAGATCCATGCCGTCGAATATCTCACCAAACGTTGCGATCATCTAGAACATCAGTGCGCGCTGCTAGAAACTCAAAATCGTACTCTTGAGAATGATCTGGATCAACTCCGAAACGACAACACCCTCATCAACACCAAACTTCTGAGCATTATGTCTGTAGTGGCTAAACTTTCTTCTCATCATAACACCCAAACGGAATCCGCAAAAACTGAATCCAAACAAGTTCTGAATGAAGAGCAAAAGATTGAAGAACAGAAATCTCAAGAAATTCGCCAGAAAGAACTTGATCTCCAGCTGGTGACCATCACCCAACGACTGACCAGTTCTGACCAAACATTCAAAGAATTAACATCAAGACTCGATGCTGTTGATGGAAAGGCTGACTGGCTGGAATCTGAACTCCAGCGCTATGTGAGACGCCATTCCATCATCATTGAGAACTTCTGCCCAAAAGAGGACAGATCGGCTTCGGAGATCTTCCTCATGTTTGCCAATTCTGTTCTGGGCGTACCACTCGAAGACTCTGACATCGATAGCCTTCATCTTGTCGATAAACCAGGATCAGCTGGAGCAAGTCCTTCCAAACAGGGTGGTGTTGAGAAAGGGCGCCCCAGACCAGTCCTGGTGACGTTTGCTTGCTACAGAGCTCGCGCGCAGGTCTATCGCGCCTGGCTGACATTTAGGACAAACGCGGCATCTCCCGGGGGTGGAGCATTGTCCGGGGAGAGAGGGCAGGGGTTGTGTATCAGAGAGTTTTTAACGGAGGCTCAGGAGGGAGTGTATAAGGAAGCCGCGGCTGCCAGGGAGAAAAAAAAAATTGGAGATTGTTGGACGTTTAAGGGGAAGACATTTGTGAGGACACTGGGGGGGGAGATCAGGGAGTTCATTAATGCAGAGCAGTCCATTCCGAGGGAGGATGGAAAGTATAGCGCGTGTGCAGTTATGTAATAATGGGCAGGTTCATTCTGAAGGGGGTTTGGGATAATTATTAATAACTTTTGATTAAATACATTGTAGAAAAGTTTTATTTGAAGAAAAGTTATTCATTAAAGTTAGGTTACAAGGTATTTTAGTTCTATAGAGGTTTGATAGTTATGTGTGATTACGGGCAATTATTCTAGCTTATATCAAAGTATTAAATTAATATATTTAATTATATTTATTTATCCATATCAAAGTATTTGATGCAGGATATGATACTTTGTATCTTCAAAATGATTTGAAAACCGAAAGATAAAATATTCTATATTATTAAATTTTGATTTATTAATTAGTTTTCAAATGAGAATAGCTTTAGTTATTCTTGTTTGGTTTTCGATAGTTATAGTTATGCATAAATGCAACCACGAGAAATCAGTCTCAACTATTATTTTTCTGGAATCTTTCGGTTTAGACTTAGTTTAATTGCAAGAAATTTAGACTAAATCTTCTTCTATTTAAATAACAACTAATCTATTTAAATATCTATTTAAAATGTATAATTTTATAAAGACTTGCTAATTTGGTATTGTTTAATGCATCTGTGCCAAAGATTATGTAAAGTTTTTATTGATAGCAATGTATTGATAAGATTTTTTACTTGATGTTTTGTTTCAAATCAATTGTAAAATAATTATAAGAGTAATTATAATAAACTGTGATGTATGCAATGTAGTGAAATTGGCCCCGGATAAATTGGCTCCCAAATCTTAGTTCTTAGAGTTAGAATTAAGTTTAGGATTGCAGTTAGGGTTAGGATTAGACTCTAGGTTAAGTTTAAGGTTGAGTTATGGTTACTAAATGAATTGACGGGGTCGATTTGTCGGGTTAATGTATCGGGATTTTTTTGTCGGTTAACGTATTCGGGGTTGATTTGTCGGGGTACTAGTATATAAATCTCTCGCTGTAGCAAATTGTCAACAATAGTGACAAAGAAATATATTATGAACTTTATACTACGAAAATTTATAAAAAACCAGTCACTCACATTCAAACCTGCTGACAATAAATTGAAACTTATATTTCAAATATTCTGTTAGGCAACAGTCTTTTTTAAAACTATCCAATTTCGTGTTGATTAATTATCGATGATCATTTGCTATTGCGAGATTCTTGCGTTTATGAAAGTGTTGATGTTATTTCATAATTAATCTGTGATGTTTTTTATCTTTAAATTTAAATGTTTCTAATTTGAATATTTGAGCCAATGATTAAACTTAAGTTTTATTAACTATTATAATATTTTCTTATGCTTTATATAAACAATCTTTGGAACAATTAAATATTCTAATTATTAATTATAAGAATTTATATAACATTATGTGTCAAATTTGTGCGAAATAAAGATTGTAAAACTATTTATGAATTATAAAGTACATTTGTACAAATTTCAACGTAGAAAAAATACAAAAAGCTTCACACAATATTGATTAGTTTTGATTTATTAAAAATTATAATGTTCCCAAATGTTTTAATTTTTTTATATGTTATTTATCAATCAATCAAACATTCTCAGCTCTTCAGTGATTTTTGTTACTTATTAATGATATCAAAATAAAGTTTTATATTTTTATTTCGTGTTATTATTATGTAATAAAAAAGTTAAAATGTTATTGGCTATGGGGCAGGGGAGGGCACAGCCCCCACTGCCCCCCCCCCCGAGAAAATTATGCTCTCCCCCCGAGGGAGAGGGTATTTTTATACTAAAAAATATGACTAATATTTATAATTTCTTATTTAGCATAAGTCAAAAATTCAAAATCATTAAACATTCTGTTATCTTTACAATTTTGAAATGTTCAAACGTATTAATATTCAAATATAAACTATATTCATTTATATCGTAACCATAATATCCCAGAATTCTTCTAACAAGTATTTATGCCTCTCTTATGAATATTTTTATACTGGATATTTTCCAAATTACCCCAGTCATTACAAAAGCGCGTTATAAAAATTAATAACATCAGTATTTCTTGAAATTTCACAATTTTTCGGATTTTAAAATCCAATCCTAACTGATCTGTTCCTCTATATTCAATCCTGATCTATCCAGTTCAAAATATCTACAATCACTCTCTCCCGATTTTCTACTTTCATACTCCTCTCTGCCCCTCTCCTCCTGAACCCTGCCCATCACTCCCTGACTCCCCGGTACACCCTGGGGCCTCGCCACACCGTGTGTCCCCTGGTGCTCATTTACATCGGGGTACGATGGTAAAGGATGCTCCCAAACATGATTGTAATCGTTCTTGTGAAATGACGATTCGATGATGTAGTTTTCGTGCAATTTTGCGTGTGGTGCTCTATTACATCTAGTGTGGTAGTTTTGCGCGGTAGATATATCGTCTTCGTTCGCTACCGTGTCGTAGCGGATTTTTGTCTTAGCTGCTTCTCGCATACGTTCCTCCTCGGCAAAACTGGAAATTTAAGTTTGCATTTAAATTTAAGAATTGATTAGTTTTACTTTAATGAAACAGTGGAATAGACAGATATGTATTGGGTATCGACATACAGGTATCAAAGACTACATTTTTCAGGGTTACCGCTAAACTAGCAGTTTTAACTTTACACAGAAATGTTTTTATCTTCAATGGGGCAGGTTATTACCCCACAACACCCCACTTATCTATGCCATTGGAAATAAATACAGGTATAAATGCAAAAATAGCATCGAAGGTGCGAAATTTACTTGTATAAATTTCATGACGGATCGAGTGATCATTGAGAATTTTGATAAAAATTTGAATTATAAGTAAATTCTTTAATATTAGGTCATCAACTAACAGAAATATTGTAAAATAATTATTTAGATGTCTTACTTTGGCAGTAATTTTTGATTAGTGTTATGTTACTTGTAATAGTCTATATATTTACCAATAAACTGTTATGTGGTGCTTTAAATATTATTAATTAAGGGGGGCTGAATTTGGGGGGGAGGGGGAAGGGGTTTTATAACCTACCGTCTATAGCAAACTACTCCAATGCAAACAATTGTGCAACAAAGAACAAGAGCAATGCCAGCCACAGTAACTACTGCTACGACTGAAAATCAGCAAAAAGGCAAATATTTAACATCCTGGATGAACAATTAAATTTACAAGATTGAAATTGAAATCACTGGATTAATTTGTAAAAGAAAATGATAAGACGATAGTAGAATGGAGTAAAATGTTAAAGTCCGTATGTAGGCTATTCATTACAAGTGAGTAAAAAATTAAGCAAATTGAATGTAGATTAGAATTGGGCTTTAATCAAGCGATTAATCAAGCGATTAATCAAGCGATCAAGCATTTAAAGTTTTACCATGAAATATAAAAACTGATTTACAGAGATCATACCGTGAGTAGACACAAAAGTATCGCGACCATTTACTAGAGCTTCCTTTCTTGCTCCAGCTAGATCTGAAAACGGACAAAAAGTCTTATTATTAATCTATATCTATTCTAGATAGACAATAGGCATAATTTTTAGATGTTATCTTTAACTTTAAAATCAGTGAAGATAAAGCTTATGCTCTATAAAAAATTTCTTGCAAAATATTCTTTTGCATAAAATGCATGGAATTTCAGAATTTGAAAAGAGGTCTACTTTGAAAAATTTAAAGCTAAGGTCATATTGATATTAATATCAATATGACCTTAGCTTTAAGTTTTTCAAAGTAGACCTGATATTAATATCAATATGACGCGTAATAATGTGGATACAAGTTCAGTATTAGCATACAACGAATATAATTAACTAATATTGAAAAGTCATGCATTCGAAACAATAAAAATTCCTAAAGGATAATTCTAAAGGATTATGTCATTAACTTACTAGCAGAAAAGATTTGTTTTATAATAAAAACCAAGAAGATCAGCAGAAATTATTTAAATATAAAATTCAGATCAAAATTTACGTGTAGTGCAGTTTCCGATGACACCGTTCCAGCGCTTTCCGTGACACTTAAGATGCCATGTCTGTCGTGTCATATTACACCCAACTGTCAAGTCATTGTTTTTTCTCTTCAACCAACCGTCAGAGGGGGCTCTCAAGTTCGCGCATCCTATCGCTAGAAAACAAAAAATTTAAGAAAATAATAAAAATATTTTATACCAAAAATGCATACATCAAGATTTTCAATAACAATTGTACAGCTTTACTACTTGTCATAAATTCTGGAAAAAATTTTGACAAATGATGTCGATTAAATTGTAAGCAATCAATGTTTTGATGTATATTGATTTATTTTTGGTTAATTGTCAATTTACATTCAATTTACAACCACGATGAACATTTTATTTCATCAATGTTTGCATATGTTGTTTTATTATTGCATTTACTTCATCTTTATTTTTTGGTATGATACAGTTCTGCTACGTAAGAATAAATTCATCTATAGGGGCCTATATAAGAATATTATTTCCTTCGTCTGCAGTTTTGTATATATTTTTTTACTTCGTTTTAATCTGAGTAAAAAATGCTCTCAGTGTTTCATCCTGGAGAAGGGGGGTTATGAAGATAATTCCCCAAACCCTTTCCCCAAAAAATATTCACTTTCTTGACTTGAATAAAATCCCTAAATAATAATAAAAATTTGTCAATAATACAGTCAAGCAAACATAATATAGTCTAACAATAAAATAAATAAAATAACTCGAGTCAAATAAGCTTTCAGTATTCTAGTTCTGCTGACTAAATTGCGAAATAAGATAAATTTCTTCATTAGCCTGCTTGCAATCTAATCCAATACAGAGAGAGTCTTGAAATCATCTCAATTGATGACATCATGATTTAACTGATTTGATTCGCTAGATAGCAATACAAAATGAGATTGCTGATGAAAACCGGACCACATATTATATCTCATTATTTCTAACAATCTGTGATTTGAACCAAAAAAATGTACGGGGTTATGAGTACCTTGTAATTTAAAATTTAATTATATCTCAATTTGAAATAATTTGGACAAAAATTTCAATAACAAGGTTATGATTAGGTATCCCTAATATTTGAAATAATATTTAAATTATAAAGATATTATATTTTAATTATATTTTTCAATTATATTTCAATTCAGTGTACTTTTACAATACACTGAAGTGAAATGAGAAAAAACAAAAAAATAAAATCCCGAAAACAAAAACTTAGAGAAAATATTCTTGAGAGAAAATGAAAGAGTGAACATCTTTTATTGTTTCGAAGCACGTCTCTATTTCACTTTCATTTCACTTCTATTTCAAAGTCTATTTTGTCGTCTATAATTGCACAGTAGGCACGCACAGCTTTTTTGCGTAATTGGAGCGGGGGAGGGAGGTGCTGCGACAAAATGCAATGACTAATATAAAAATTAAGAAAAAACAGACAGCATTTTTAAAGATATAAAGTGCCCTATATAAAAAAAATCAACATTTTTCAAGGATTCCTGTTTTAAATGATACTTTTCGAGGTTATAGGACCCTTTCGAACCTATTACACATCCCCCCCCTCCCTTCCTTGGTCTCCCTCCCTCCCATGAGCTTCAGGACCCCCCTTGTCGTCATCTTTCTATTTTCTTACTCTTTTTATCGCTTTCTCCCATAATAATTGATGATATTCCAGTCTCTTCAAATTTGTCGATGCGGATAAAACTGAAATTGCTCTTCTTCAGAATGAAAACAGAGAGAGCTGCGCGACGACCGATAATCGAACCTAGCGCCCAGGATCCGATGTGCTCGATTAGATACTCGGGACGGAGTGTCCACAGCGAAGGGAGGAGACTCGACAGAGGGCGTCTAAAAGTATCATCTTTCACTAGTTGAGTTATTCGAGAAAAGAGACGATAATATTAAAGTAATATTTATAATAAAACGCAGACTGGCTGGAAAAATATTAAGAAAAAACTTATAAAAATGAAAAATAGTAATTTTGAAAGGGGTTGGGGCTAATTTGAGAGTAAAAGATTGAGTTCATGAGAAGCATCAGGTACCCCCCCCCCCTCTAAATTCATTACAGTTAAAAAATACACGTAATATGTAATGTATATAATATATGTAATATATAATATTTTCGCTATAAATTCCGCATTATACAGTATATAATATTTTGTTGCACAGTTTTTTTTTATTGCTAGAATATAATTGATCTAATTCAGAGTAATTCAAAAAACTTTAATTAGGCGAAATCGATATTTTCCTGATTAAACATCTTTACAACGCCACGACGATAATTAAAATCATCATCATCAAGTTTTAATCCGTCATAGTGGCTGTCAAAATTCAATAATCGCAAATTGGATAGAGGGGGGGGGTATGAGACGGGGGGATGGGAGAGGGGGGGTGGGGTGGGGGGTTCACACATCACGTGGTAATTAAGATGCGCGGCGCGTTCACAACGAAAAGAAAAGCTGTGACATCATTAAATTTGATGTCAGCAGTTATGAAAATATTGAGTGTTGATGAATTGTGTGACAGGTACACCTGCGCCACCTGGAAAGTGTCAAAAGGAAATCTTAAGCACCCTCCCCCTCCCCTCTTTACTCCATTCTCTATACTTTTAATAAATATATATATTGCTTTTTTAACTTTTAATAAAAACTAGGGGGGTGATAGTTTTTTATAGCAATTTTGGTTATTAAATTAATGTTTTATTAACATTGATTATTTTCGATAATTTAGATAATTTTATTTCATTCATTGTTAGTATGCCCACTATAGCATAGGTGGTCAATTTAAAATAAAAAACAATATTAACTTAATTAATTAATTAATTAATTATTAACTGATGATAAATATGCTCATTTACAATTATTATAATTAGTATTATCAATGCGTTTAAAAATAAATAAAATTACACTTTATTTAAAACAGATATCTTGTAGAACAAAATTTAACCATTTTTATTTTAAATTCTTACCTTCAAAACGAATCAGAAAATTAAAATCCCCCCGGCCCCTCGCTCCCTCCCCAATCTTCAGCTCCAACCTGTTCCCCACCGTCTCAACCAACCATCTCTCCCTCTCCCCCGAATCCCCGCAAATTTCAACTTTCTTTTTCGTCTCAATATCTTCTAAAGTACCATATTTTTTATCACAAGTTTCTTCTTGCAAAACTGACCCCTTTAAGGGGGTATCGTCCCCCTGGTTGTGTCGGGACGTGTGGGGACTGAAGTCGAGGAGGGAGACGTTGAGCAGCTGACCGGGGAGGGTCTCGATGACCCAGGGGGCCTTGGGGTCCCCGCAACCCAGACGGAACCAGGAGGGGATGGAGAGTCGAGAAGGATTGGATGTTATTACAACGTTGCAGCCAGTAAAGTCTTGCTCTAGAACTGACATTTTAGTAAAATATTTTAAAGTAAGATTAGGGTTAGAGTCACATAACTATGATTACATAAATATGATTAAATATAATACTTAACTAAATATAATCGTTAGGAGACATAAATTTATTCCATAATAAAACTTTTATCAAATAAATTCACTACCTCTATGGCAGGTATAACTGGCTTCCAAATAAGTTTTCAATTCTTTATAACAAGGTTTAGTCCCCGTTAAAGTCCGGATCCGGGATAGTTATGGAACACTCCCGCTTCCCGGAGCACTTCCGGTCCGCCACGTCAAGAACGCTCTTGTTGCAGCCCAAGTAGCCTAGGTCGGCCTCCACGCAGCGGCCTAAGCGCATGCGCCCGTAGCGAGCTGACGTCATAATAATGACGTCATTGTCGAAACAGCGCGGGTTGAATTTTTCTAGTTCGCAGTATTCACGAAGAATATCTGAGAAAAAATATAATTTATAAAAATATAATAAAATAATATAATATATAAAAGGTAAAAGAGTTGTTATAACAATTGAAAAATAAGCAAAATATATTGTGTAAATATTCTAAAAGATTTATAGCAATTATTACTTAATGAATAAAATAAAATGAATAAAAGTATTTGAAATTTATAAAAATGTGTAAAAGTATTTGAATGATTTATTATTATTTACAAAATTTAGATGTTTCTGATGTAGCCTTAATGTTGTAGGCCTATATATAGTAAAATTATTAACTATTAACTTAACTATATTATTCCAAATTAACTGTTCTAACAGTTGGAATTTATTAAATGAATTACTCATTTAATAACTAGTAACTTTTTATTAATCTAATAAATTATTACTTTTAAAAGATCACAGATAGTGAATATTATTTAGAACAAAAAATAACAATTATGCAAAATTAAAAATATTTCACTTACTGGTGTCCATTAATCTTATATTATTAAGTTCAGGATTTGAATGACAGCCGATTATGCAGGAAAAAGCGATGAATAAAACACAGATCATACTGGATCTATTTTCTCTCATTGTGAAAATTGTCAGTAGTTTGAAATTAAAGTAATCCAAGTGAGTTTTTTCAGGATTCTAAAACTGAAAAATGTTGAGTAGTGTAATTTAACCTGTATAAAACATGAAAACATGTAAGTTTAGAATTTTACATTTTTTTCTTCCTATGTTTTCTTCGCAGTTTTTAATATCAATATCTAACTTTGATGTTGTAATATCACACTCAATTTTCCATAAAATACACCGATTAGTATTTATAAATGAAACAATTAAACAATAAAATGAAATGAAAGGAGAAATTATCGCTGAAAAATGACTTTAAACAAGCCCCACCCCCCCCCCCCCCATTCTAAAATAAACAGAATGCAATTCGATAATTTTTTGTTACCAAAAATGCGGTATACAATAGAAAACATTAAAAATTATTAAATATTATAAAGTGAGTCGAAGAGTATTATTTATTACATTATATAATGTAAACGTTTGTATAGATAAATTTGAATAGCGGCACAAGAATGTATTACGAGAAACTGATAAGACTAAATATCAAGGTTATCTTTTAAGTTGTATATTTAAATGTAATCAGAAAAGTATCCCACGGGTGACCCTCCCCCAATTTTTTTTTATTCTGGCTGGTGCAAGAAATCCTATTTTAATTCACAAAAAATTCACCAACATGATTTTATCATAACAAAACTAACTCGTCACGTTGCTCGGGTTATATATCTTAAAAAATCGAAATTGATGAAAGATTAGTATTTTTAATAAAACATAAATTTCCAAAAATTGTTTTGTTTCGCACCCCTTTGTAAAAAAATCTCTCGCGCCACACTGTAAGTAATTACAGGATATTATTATTTTATGAAATATTTCTACGACTTTGAAAGAAAACGAATAAAATTCTTCTTCGATGAACTTTGCTAGTCATTCAGAACGACCTAGTACCTAGCTCTAGAAAAACGAGGGAGGGAAGGGGGAGGGGAAGGGGGGATGATTCTCTCTGATCCCTAGAGAGAGAGGGATAGGGTTGGGGTCGGGTTCACGTTGACCCTTGACCCTCGGCTGACAGAGGCGCTCCATCATTGGAGTAATGATAAATCCAGGACTGGATTCAGAGGAGTAGGCTAGGGGGGGGGAGGGGTATAACTCTACAATCTGAGATAAAAATTGCAACGTAAAACTTTAGTTAGTGGTAACCCCCTCCCCCCCCCCACTTGTACTGAATTTTTGGCTTTGGAAACGTGTATGTTGAGATCAAAATACATGTTTGTGAGGATCAAATACATTTAAGCTTAGATCAAAAAGCGAATAATAACACCTCCCCCCAAAAAAATCATTATTTAAAATTTTGGACGAACCCCCCCCTTATATAAAATCCTGGTTACCCCACTGGATGAATTCATCATTACTCTATTCAACATTGAATGAAAGTAATCGATGTAAACATTCCTGATACTTTACTAGGAATCGACTCGTTTACGATCAAATCCACGAAATATTAATCAGAAATAAAAGAAAACTAATACAGATTTATTGGGTTATCATCAGTGAATTTTTTATTAAGGATTTTAGTGTTCGAACAAGCAAACTTTCATTAAATTTAAATAAATTATAAAATTTAAAAATTAAGCGATCAAATTGATGATTTTAAAAGTTTAAAAACTAGTTAAAACTAGTAACTATATAATTAATCCTTTTTAAAAGCTCAAATTAGTGATAATTTTTGAAACTATAAATAAAAAATACTAGTATAATTGTAAAACAATTGCTGAAATGAAAAGTAAATCAAACGACACTCATATACTGGTTTAACATACAGTATGTTATAATATATTATATTGAACATGTTAAGCTGCTAATTTAACAACTTAACATGTTAATATAACAAGTAAAAACAAATTAAACAAGTATTAATATTACGATTTAAAACACGTTAAAAAGTGTTAAACTTAACCAATTTCGTCAAAGAAGTTAAACCCTAGTTAAAATTTCATATTTTTATCGCATTAAAGCTAATATTCTTATTATCCGCCTGGAAACATCATGCTGTCTAGTTGTAGAAAGCGCCCGCATGCAAGTATCATTGCGAGGAAGGCTGTGTCTAACCGAGAACATAATTCATTCTCCTAATAGACAGCATATTACCGTCAATTCTCCCCTCCCCCACTCCTCCGACCACCATCCCCCTACACTCACCACTCCCCCCTCAGTTTCTCGTTTATTTCTCTGCATTTCTATGAATTTTTCATCAACAAAATTATTTTCACGAAAGATCCCTTCAAAACGGCCAGGACAAATTGGCCCCGATAATTAGATCTGACAGTTAGGGTTAGGATACGAGTTAAAGGTTATAAAATTGGAATCCATCGTTTAATTTTTTTATATTAAATTTGACTTGTCACTGAAATTTGATTTTTCATCGATGTTATCCACCACAACCCGTTTAGTTATGTAAAACAAAAAAAGATCGTCAGATTTTTAATTGTAACCCTTTCTTTATGAAATTCTCTTTTCACTTTTTATTTCATTTTTCATTTTCAGTCTCTAACTGAAAATTCTTATGTTGGGCATTATATAGCAACAATATGTACATTTTGAATATTTACAAAAAGATACTCGAACGAAAGATAATAATTTTTAAGATTTCCTAAGAGGGAAGAAATCCCACCCCCTCCAAGACAATGACCCCCTGCTTTGAAATATCACGTAATAGTACTTCTAGTTTCTTATTATCGTCCCACATCTCTCATTACCCTAGCGGCTCCCTTGAGAACTAGAATACATTCAAACAATAATGCTATCTTTATACTGATGAAAACTGAATATTTCAACAATTTAAAATACTGTAAAAGCGACAAGGAAAAGATAATGACTCAGAGTTAATAAGAGAGAAAGAAAAACTGCGAAAGAGAGATAACACTAGAGAGAGGGAGGAGGGCGGGGAAGGGAGAGGGGGAGAGAGCGAGCGAGAGAGAGAGAGAGAGAGAGAGAGAGAGAGAGAGAGAGAAGAAAAAAAGAGTGCGAGAGACAGAGATAGAATAAAACGTAATTTTTGTATGCACGCCATGATGCATGGCTTGTCAATCATTGACCTTTCAAATGTTTCCAGCTAATTAATTAATTAGCTTATTTAGAAAATTATGCTTGGGAGAGAGGAGGGGGCGGGTCAAAAGAAACGAAAATTAAGTTATACAAACTTTCTTTTAAACGAAACCAAATCGTCAGAAAATAAATAACTCCAGTAAATAAACAAATGCATTGATAACTTAATACATAAATAAATCAGTCAATAATTATACGGATATTTTAATTTCTAACCTAACCCCCCACCCCCCCCCCCATCGCACTGCAAGGTTACTTAAATTCCTAATTCGTATTTCTTTGTAATCCTACCGAGTCTGATGTAGTTTTAAGTAATCGAACGACTTCCATCCATCCTAATGATGATGGATGAATGCTCTAATCCACACTCATCACGTTTCATTAGATATAATATAAGTGTTATGTAGAACACACTACGCGACAATCCCTTCCCCTTAACCCTCCTCCTCTCCCTTGTCCCTCTCCCTCATCCTCTCCTTGAGCTCCTCCTCCTCCTCCCGTCCCTCTAAAAATTTCACCCCAACCCTCTCTTTTTATCCCCCAACTGAAATTTATTTTTTCTTTCAAATCTTTCGCGTCACGTTCATTTCATTATTAGAAGCTCATTAGTTTCTGTTTGAGATTTGTTCGGTTATTCTCCTTTTCTGGTTTCAGTTATAATGAACTCATTCTCTTTTATACGTTATAAAATCTTCTGTTTCACTCTCACTTTGTTTCACTCTCTCTTTCTCTCCCTCTCTCTGTTTCACACTCTCTGTTTCACTCTCTCTCTGTTTCACTCATTATATTTCGTTCGTCTCATTTTTGTTCATTTTTTAATCAGTGTTAAATTTATGAATGTGGTAGATCTTAAAATAGAATTCTTATTATTATTTTTATATGACACAAAATTCGAATATCTATGTTCAATGATACTACAAGTATTATTTCACTGATTCTGTTTTATTCACGGTTTGATTTAAAAAGAAAAACCACAGAATTTTTACTATAAAGACTCCGTTGCTTATTTGGAATCGATCATCATCTTAGATCATTTGTGATCAAAATTTACAATATTGATATTTTGATTAATATTTAATAATAAAACTTGTAATTATTCTTTTAAGTTGAAAATTTGGTGCCTGAATTTTTCTTTTCATCTCTTAAAGTGCCTCTCTCTCTCTCTATCTCTCTTTCTTTCTCTCTCTCCCTCTCTCTTTCTCCTACCATAAATGTTTTTCGTTGTACTAACCCTACACGTCGATATTTAATAAATACACAATAATGATCGATATAACTGTTACAATATCTTAACACTGGTCGAAACTAATCAATATTCAGTCCCTAATACGCTTCCGTACTCCGCACACAAAGTGGTCGCGTTCATTAGACGAACAATACTAGTTCAATCAAAGTCGCGTTCGACAAACATCCGCTCGTAATAATTCAAAGAAATATGACACGCGTTGTAGAATGATACCGCGAGAGATTGTTACCCGAGTATTATAATGATACCCGAGTATAATGATACCGTGTAGACTGATACCCAAGTATTATAATGATACCGTGTAAAATATACAGCGTATAATAATATCAAAATATAATAATAGTCGAGAATAGAGTTTGATGTTAGTGGGATAATTAATAAGAAGAGATACTAATATGAGTCTCTGTTTTCGAAAAAATATTGAAGATAAAAAATGACAATTAAATCATTTCGAAAACGAATTCTTAAAAATTCAAAAAAACTAAAATTCAAAAACTTCAGAATAATATTCAGAATTTTTCAGAATTTTTTACAAAGTTTCTGAATTTTTTTAAGACTATTTTCTAATTTTATTCAAAGTCTGTTACTCAGGATTTTTACTTTTTACGATTTCTCGAAATTTAGCATTTTATCATAATGCTAACATTTAGACATTAGATATTATTTACATAAATATAATATTCTGATAACATCTTAAGATAATATGGGCTCTGTAATACAGAACACGTTCAGTTTGCTAGCAATTAGTGTCCATCATTGTAAATGTGATACTGACAGATCTTGCATGCCTGATTGTGAACCAAACTACATCAAATATTTATGTCGTGTAATTTAGCAGAGACTTCATAATAGGAGGATAATATAAGCTTATGGGTACAATTATTAGAGAGCTATTATCCTGATTGAAGATAATTGTCTTTAATTTTGCCTCATTTTGAAAGTAATGATAAACTGAGAAATGGTTTGTATTTCACGTATTTGATTAATGTTTGAAATTAAAAACATGTTTATAAATCAGTATTTAACAAAAAAAATTAATTTAATATTTCATCTTTTAGTATACATGGACCTAAATAAACATTTTGAATTTAAAAATTTCATATATTTTATTAATATAATTAAATGTAATCAAATTATCATATCTAGAGGGAGAAAGGGGGGAGTTGGGAGAATCAAAAATAGCTTTAGAGAAAATATATATTAGTTAAAAATTACAGTTGTTAAATTAACATTTTATATTCTAATTTCAATCACAATACTAAAATTCTATCATTTTTTATCGAATCAAATACAAAATGATAAAATAAAGCATTACTTAAAATGATTATGATTAGAATCGTAATGATTGTAATCATAATGATTATAAATCATAATGATTATAATCAACAAAGCTTTGATTATTTTCATTATTCTAGACATATTCCCGCAAACACGCAACCGCCTATTCGCGAGTACATTAACAATGACAAACAATGACACATCGTTTCTGTGTCATATTCAGTTTCATGCAAGACATGAATACAATATGACATCGTGACACTTTTCGTGACAGTGGAGAATTTTCAAATGAGGTTATGATCCCCCCCCCGTTAAAAAAGAAAATCTGCCGTTTTACTAGAAAAATAATTCGAAAACAGATTATTGACTAAAATGTTTATATTTAACTGGATATCTAATTTTATATAATCTAAAAACTCTAAGAACTTTAAAATCTTTTTATGTAACTATATATTATTCCATTATGACCCATTCTTTAGGCTAATGTACTGCTAAATTAAACAGCAATAACATTGCTATTATTAAAATAAACTAACATTTGGTTACTATAGTATACATGAATTACACGATAATTAAATAAAAATAAAATATTGTTTAATACTTTTACCTAGTTTATAGTAGTATTTGATTTTACTTAATCTGTATTTATTACAATCGAAACATTTCGCCTATTAAGCAATTTAAATGTGACTGGTCTAATGCAAAAGGAAATTATTACTGCTGTGTAAATAGTTTATTTGGAAAACTTGGAACATTTGCTCCACTTAATGTTTTACTAAAGTTAATTAA